>CP136061.1:238920027-239105345 GCA_032622095.1 Siphonodentalium dalli | reverse complement strand
CGAGGCGACCTATGGTCGACTCGCATATATAAGAGAATGCATTGGCACAGGGCCCTTCTGTTGGGTAAAGGGTTAATCATTATAGACTTACTTCAGTGAATAAAACTGATAAGTTAGTAAATAAATGCTATCTCCATTGAATGGAGCATTCAACCAAGATTCTAAAAAATTCCAACCACATCGACTGCTCAATTTCAGAGAATACAATGTTTGATCTGTGCACACATGTAAATATTTATTACTTTCCAGTAATGCCCTAAATAATCGACTCCTTAACCACAGCAGAAGTTTTCAGGATAAGTGTTCAATAATAATTTTGTCGCCTACAACAGACTAATCACATAATACCAGAATTGGGTTCAATCGGTCCATAAATAATGAGTTTTCCAAATATTTGCCAAGTTTGCATAGGACAATTTTGTCTACTTATACCATAGTATTATATCTCCTATTGCATTGGCATATGAATGATCCGTTTCAGATGCACTGCATTAACAGTGCATTCAATTGTATTATAACATACAAGTTTCATGTTTCGGGGATTAACTCCGTGACATTATGAGATTAATTTAACAGCAAACGACAATTTAATTAGTACTGTGACAGAGGTGTTTGTGGTAAGATAGTCACTACTGGTAGAGATTGCGTTCATACGCATACAGAAGTTGTGATCCTCATAACTACAGTAATGCTCTAATTAATCGACTCCTTAACCACAGCAGAATTATGGGTAACTTTTCAGGATTTAGTCGGAAATATGGCTTGTTGCCATTCATCGGAAAGCTCTCGGCATTTCCGACTAAATCCTGAAAAATTACCGATAATTCTGCTGTGGTTAAGGAGTCGATTAATTAGAGCATTACTGTATTATTGTGCAGTATATGGTAATTATTTAATAATTGGCTGAACAATGTTCATGCATGTTCACTACTATTCTGCAATAACTGTTCAGCCTGGGTAAAAAGAGATTTTGTCGGCTATATTTTGGCCGAGGCAAATCACGGAACCTCCCAATGTTAAATATTTTGTGCATAATTGAAACAAATTGCTGCAGACAATGTCTTAGTGTTGCTCTGTTGAAGTTGTAAACAGCAAAAAATGCATTGTTGAATGCCAAGGACTACTGAGATAACATTGATTGCGCATGTATCTTGATAAGCGGAAATTTTATTAAAGTCAGACCCAACCAGGGTCTGTCATGGATAATAATAGGCCAAGTTATAATTGTGAACTAAATTTATACTTGTATGTGTAGAGCATGCAGCTACATACACATGTATGTGGATCCTAGGATTTTTTTAGCAGAGGAGATATTTCTGGCCTAGGCAATCTTTTAGCATAGGCAAATTTTTTTTAACACTTTCAGTTCTAAGTCCGATTTTTGTATCAACCCATATTTCCTTGATCATTTTTCAAATTTATTGATTATAATAATGTGATACATTGATGGAAAGAGCTCTAAGAGCTGTTTCCATCAATGTATCACATTATTATAATCAATAAATTTTAAAAATGATCAAGGAAATATGGGTTGATACAAAAATCGGACTTGGCACTGAAAAAAAAGGGTTAATTAACAGGGCTGACTGTTATTTACAGCAAGTACACAAAATTATGAAACTGAGTCACTGTTTTTTTTTTTTGCTTTTGTTTTTTTTGCAGCTGTCTAATGTCATATCAATTTTAGGAATAAGATTTCAACAAATGCCTGGGAATTAAAAACTCAATATATTTGCATGATCAAGTCAGAACATATGGGACAATACAGAACATTAATTATTAAAATGTAAACTGGGGCTTCAAAAACAAGAAATCAGAAACTAGGAAATATCCTCACCTCCGTGTAGTAAATTATTAATCCTCGCTCAAAACACAGTTAATTAGCTTGGAGAGAATTATTTCCCTTACTAGTACGGAGACCAACAATCACCGAAGAAAAGCAATTACAATGTTCTCCGATCAACACGGCCTGCAGCTAAATTTCTGTCACAACTAGCCGACACAGCGAGTCCTTGCGGAGTGTGTTCCCGCCACAAAACGATCACGCTATATTATCCAACAGAAAATGTCACCGGGCAATGAAGAAATACGATAAGACTTATCAGGGGAGCCTGGGAAATTTGTAACTGAGTCAGTCTATATTGTAATGTCAGCTGGGGCTTTAGAGAAAATGAACTGACAAAGTCCGTGAAGATGTACGTGAAGCCATTTGTCAACGGGGAATCCAATCGGAATACATAAATGGGTTCGTGTGGGAACAGTGGGATTAAAATGGATGTAGGCCGATTTTTTAATGTGATTTCTTGATTATACGCAGATAGGAAACTCTTTTAGGATGTAGATGCATCAATTGGATGTGTATTAACTGCCATAGAAGTGCTAATTAATATAGCTCTTTCAATAGATCGGTTTCGCAAATTGATGATTAGACACCAGATGAGATATATACCAGATTAAAGAGCCCCTTGTCTAACAAGAACACATAGCAATTTTCAAATTAAATATGCATTAGCTCTTTCTTTACTAAATGGATTCTCGCATTCGGTTATTGGAATTGTCTATTATTATTTTGAGAAGAAATCCTATTCATTGGTGGGAAATGTTCAGATAATAAGTTCAACAAACAACCATTACCTGAACATTTCTTAAAGGGGTACTGTACCCCAATTTCAATAAATTCCCAGTGACAATAGCGATCTAATATCAATATTATATTTTAAAATAACTAATTTGAGTCGACGATGTCTACTCTAAATGTTCCGGTTAACAGGCTATCATAAAAGTAAAATTGAATTATTTAATATAAATTCATTTATGGCTGGAGTCATAAAATGGAGAATTATGCCATAACGAGTTACCGTTCTTGAAATCTCATATGTTGCGTGTCTTTTATCGACGGCCGTTCGTGAACATTATTGAGTTGCAAACAAAACATGTTACCTGCGAAAGAAAGGCCCGCTATAACCGATTCGGAAAAAAAGGAGAGAGAAACAAGAGTCAAAGCGTCAAGTATTTTTGTAGGGAGTGAGATTGTTGGATGGAAGAGTTTTAAGGCATCAATTGAAGCTGTGAACAATATGAACTTCCGGTTCCTCCTGCGACCTGCCTCTTCTCCGGTGAAGGTCAAAATCATGGCGCGTAGTTTGAAATCGTAATATTTTTGTTTCCATGATCAATATTTTCTTAGCTAAATTAGCTTTATACGAAACTCATATAACACGAACACAATCTAACTTGAATGTTATTTCAATAGGAGTAAATACAAAAATCGTCTATCTCTGTGTACAGTACCCCTTTAAGTATAACTACTCGTCATTTTTACAAAGCTGTTTTTGATTTTCAGTCCAGATTATATGGTATAAATAACAAAAGTGGGCAGAGAAGTGACAAAATTAAAGTGACCCAAGGCACTAATAGTGGGTAAGTGTGCAAAACAATATGTAAGTCTGTAAAAACATCACCACTAAGATGAACACGGAGATGCTCCAAATAATCGACTCCTTAACCACAGCAGAATTATGGGTAACTTTTCAGGATTTAGTCGGATATATGGCTCGTTGCCATTCATCGGAAAGCTCTCACTGAATCCATTCAGTATATAAAGGGTTAAAGTCCAAATTTCCAATAAACTTGCAATAGTTTACATCACATTTCCATGACAACCAGTCCCTATATTTCACTATTAACTCTTTAATGACTATATTTACCTTGACATTGTAAGCCAGTGCATTCTTTTCTATATGCGAGGCTCCCTATGGTAAAGAATGCACTGGACCATGATGTTTGATGCTGCACCAGAGTAGCTCCCATCATGAAAGGGTTATAAGTTTTATCTAACACTAACACAACCACTCTTAATTTAATCACACACAGTTGAAGGACTTGATAGCCAACCACAGTATCTTTCTCTCACAATACATTAACCCTTTCAGTGCCAAGTCGGATTTTTTAATCAACCCATATTTCCTTGATCATTTTTCAAATTAATTGATTATAATAATGTGATACATTGATGGAAAGAGCTCTAAGAGCTCTTTCCATCAATGTATCACATTATTATAATCAATTAATTTGAAAAATGATCAAGGAATATCGGTTGATACAAAAATCAGACTTGGCACTGAAAGGGTTAAATCCTATCCCGAACAATACAAGAGTATAATAGCAGGGTAATTTCCATTTAATAGTTCCATGACACCTAAATACAAATTTGTGGGGAAATGTGATATATGCATTCAAATTTATTCCCAGCTGGGAATCAGTGAATGTAACATGATTCTACACTCGGCTATTTTCACAAAATTAATTCTAGATTTGGCAGGTGTTTGGCAATAGAGTCAATTTTACAGGGACCTTTCTATGTGGTCCAGAAGTAATCTTGTATCATAATACGGGACTCCCAGCAAGCCAAATGAACTATTATATCTAAAGCCTATTTTAGCTTGACACCCGGATATGTGAATTAATTCTGTCAAGTTGCAAAAGGCAATAACCCAGTTAAGTATCATATATCCACCACAGCTATAATAATTAACACGGTCGGGAATCACGATCAAGATGGCGGATCGGCTGGACACTCGCTCAAGTCGACTGTGCAAGATGCCTCTTTTTCACCGCTAGATGACATGAGCTTCAGTAATGATGGCATGGACATGAGTGGTGAAGTATCTGCAAAATCACCGTTCGTTTATATTCTTTAAATTTTGAACATTTCACTTGTAATAGGACATGTTTGCATTCTCTTTGAAATTTTGTTATTCCCAGCCGGGATTGATGTAAAAAAATTGGGACGGACTTTTGGAAACACTGCCATGACTCTCTGTGTGGAAACTTCAGCCCAATATTTTCAGAACTATCCCAGTTTAGCTGAAACGCGCACAAACTTCATAGGAGCGTGATGAGCGACGCACAAACATTCCATATCGGCGTTGACCAACGGTCATTGGCCGAGTGTCGACTAACCGTTTAACGTAATTACTCCAGCGTGAAGATATCAACAACACATTGTGACAACTGATTGCAGTTTTCACCTAAGTGCTTTGTTGTCAATAATGGATGGTCTTATCACTTCCTCGATGGATCTTTTGAATAACCCTGATATTAATATGACTCAACTTGAAAACTCTACCCCTGGTGCTGACAGCAATTTCCAAACATCGCCAAACGATCATAAGGATAACAAATGTACAAGCATATATGAACTGTCAAAACTGTTAGACTCGCTTGATAAAGAGCTGAGATGTATAGATTTCTCATCAGAGTCAATAAGCACATATGATGAATATGTGGCGCTACAAATTTTGGCCCGAGTTAAAAATGCCTCACACTGTCTTCCCAGGGAGGAAATCGTGGACACCATTTTGAATACAATTCCAGACGAGGAATCTCTAGAACGTATGAGACACTTTATATTTATTGAAGTAAAAAAGTGTTCGTTTTTCTCACTTGATGTCGATTCCCTCCTTAAGAAAAGAATCAAATCAACTCAAGTTTCCGCTAAATCAGTGTCGTCTAAACTTGCATCCGACATTTATTATCTAGTATGTTTCTTGGTGGATGGTGACTCCGAAGTTTTATCAGAAATGATCAGTAAAAGCAAATCACGCCACAATCCATCAAACTTTTCAGCATCGCAGACTGACACTCCAGTCAGCATTAACTCCTCACAAATGCCATCTTTGGCTTCATCTCTACTTGAAATTCAGAAGGATATATTACTGATGAAGGAAGATCAAATCTCCACGACTCAGGCTGCACTGCGCGAGCTTCCACTTCTTAGAGGAATGATTACTAACTTTGAGTCACGTTTAGTTTCCATAGAAAATAAGTTATCAACAGTCTCGTCGATCCCTGCTCTCGTGACGCGCGTGGATACTCTTGAAACCAAAGTCAATAACATTTTTGAAATATATGATGAACATTATAGATTCGCAAATGGAATTTCATCTGATTTGACCGATTTTAAAATGTGCAATAAACGTGATAACAAACATGTATCCAAGGATGTAACAGAGCTTGAGCTAAGGTGTAATGAGTTAGACAGGAAAATAGCTAGCCAATCTGGATCGATTGCTTCACTCAGTGACACAATGAAGAAAAAACTAACACCTACGGATAGAGCTACACAGGAAGCAACAAAGGAATTTCTAAAATTCACGGAAAAGGCCGTCGATGTTTTAAGTACAAAAACATTTAATAAAATGAGTGAATTCGCTGACTCGCTACAAAAGTCTTTGTTGTATATAAACCAATGTCAATCTGACATATCCCGTGGCATCTTGCAATTTTGTGACTCCTCTGCAAACAACACTTTTGATGGGAAATCACCTACTTCTCGGCAATCCCCGAAATCATCGCCTATCTCGGTAAAGGAAACAGCCTCTCAGACAGCTTATCGTAAGGAATCGTACTTGGAAGACATCACTGTTGAAGATTCCCCTGGTGAATCAAGGGGTGCTGCCACAAAATATCGCCACACCAATACAAGTAAACCTGAGGAAAACTTTGATCGACGACGACGTGCATCTGACAGCAGTGATCGTTCTCATTATTCTCATAATCAACGCTATCGGAAATTTATGCATCAAAAACATGATAATCCCATGAAGACAGCTCGTCTCTTTGTTACTAACCTGCCATTAAATTGTGATGCTAATGTTTTGAATTCCTATTTGGAAAAGTATGACATTCCGTACACCATCATCAGAATTTTCAGGACACGACGTTCTAGTTGCACATCGGCAAGAATCAATGTGTGTGTAGATAACGTAGGTGACATTCTGGAACCTCACTTTTGGCCCAACGACGTTCAATGTAAAGAGTGGGTCGAACACAAAGTTTATAAATCTACAACACAAAAGGGACAGTACTCTAGTTAACTCATTTACAGAATGGGGTTATCTCTCTTTTAACAGTTTCGCATTCCTCAGCGAGACATGAAGGCAAATAAGTGCAGAATTGTTACTTGGTTAATGTATTTGATATGTATTTTGTCGCTATTATTCTGTGTCTCACATTTTCAGTATTTATCAAAGAAGGATGAGCTTCCTGCGGTGGCTCAAATGTATGATTTTCCACTGGTGCAAAGTATCTTGATCCACAAAATGCTTTCCTTTGGCACATGGAACGCGACTGGTATTCTTTCGTCTGCGTGTTATCTCAGTAATTTTCTTGACAAACTGAACCTGGATATCTGTGGCATCAGCGAGCATTGGTTATGTGATGCAGATTTACCTTACTTTCGCCACATTAACTCAAAATATGACTTTTTTGCTGTTAGCGATTTTTCTCAACGCCTCCCTTGGAAACGCGGGCGTTACTCTGGTGGCGTATGCCTCATGTGGAATCGCGATAGGCTCGGGAGCAGAGTAACCCCTCTTGATATAAATGATGATCGCATTATCGGCATACAAGTAAACATGGGAAGGAGATATATTTTCATATTCCAAGTTTATCTTCCGTCTACGAACTATACTGTTGCATTTTTCCGGGAGTACATCCAGAAGTTGATTGACCTCCGCGATACATATAGTGTTCTCGGCAAAGTGGTTTTTATGGGCGACTTCAATGCAAGCCTTCAGCGTGATGATGCGCGTGCCAAATCATTTAAGAAGTTTTTAGACAATAAGTTTATCTCTGTCAATGTCGTGTCTTTTCCCCTGAATATATCTGCAACACACGTTCCTGCCATGGGTTATCCTGGTTCAGTGATCGATCACATTGTCGTCAACAAAGACGACACTGATCTTATTTTTCATTGCGAAATTCTGGATGATGATGCAATCAATGTGTCCAACCATAGGCCCATTTACGTCATGATGAAGTACGATGACTATACATATACACCTCGAAGTAGTACAATTCCAAGCCATAGTACATGTAAGTTCAGTTGGAAGAAGTTTAAGCTAGACACTGTAATGCAATTGTCGTATCAGTCAGATTTAGCTACATCGTTACCACGCGATGACGTAAATAACAAATCTGAGTTGGATACATTTTATGAAAACATAGTTAACTCTATCACAGTTTCTGCTCAGAATAATATCCCAAAGAAACGTTTTAAGAAGTTTCTTAAACCTTACTGGTCGAAAGAATTAAGCTTACTTCACAAGAGTATGCGATATCACAGATCTGTTTGGATTTCGGTTGGTAGGCCAATTAATGATGCAACTGGTTTATATCGCTGTTATAAAGATGCCAAATGCTCTTTCAGGCGCGAATACCGGAGGGCATCAACTAATTTTCTTCGCTCTTTTAACGATGACATAGATAAAAGCGCTGAGTGTGATCAAGATACTTTCTTCAGACTCTTCAACGCGAAACGCAAATCATTAGGGACACTTGGTAGCACACACTTCTCCTTTCAAAATTCGATAGTACGAGAAACCCCAGATATTCTTGAAGCTTGGGCTGAGTACTATTATAACATTTTTTCCACACCGCTAACGGATCCCAAGTTTGACGAATCACATTTTAACCATGTCAACCAATTTGTAGAGACCGAATCGATGAAAAATTCAACATGCCCATTAGACGGATTGTTAACTTTTCCAACTAATATGAAGGAAATCACATCTCTTTGTCGCACTTTAAACCTCAACAAAGCAGCTGGTACAGATGGTGTAAATTATGAGCATATTATTTTTGGTGGTGAGGCTCTTGCCCGCTGCATTGCTACCTTGTACAACTATTTCTTCCAATTTGAACATATACCACTTGGTGCTAAGCGTGGTTGTATAATATCTCTATATAAGGGACATCCTAAACCAAAAGATTCCTTTGATAGCTACAGAGCAATTACTCTGCTACCAGCAATATATAAACTTTTTGAGAAACTTTTATTATCGAGAATGGAGAAGTATACTGCCTTTGCAATTGAAGTTGATTCCTTGCAGAATGGGTTCCAGCGGGGCATAAGTTGCAACATGTCTTCTTTTCTTGTAACAGAAAGTATAGCGTATACATCCGAGAGACAGAGCAAACTGTTTGCCTGTTTCTTGGATGTATGGAAAGCTTTTGATAGTGTTTGGATAAACGGTTTATTGTATAAACTGCATAAGAGGCAATTACAGGGAAAAATTTGGAGGCTATTTTACCACTTGTTGAACAATATCAGCTGCTGCATTAAATACCAAGGTGGTTGCTCTAGGTGGATCCCAATGCTGCAAGGAACAAGGCAAGGAGGTACATTATCTCCCCTCTTTTATATTATATATATCAATGATCTTTTGTCAAATCTAAAGTCATCGGGATATGGCCTTTCGATGCAAGGTGCAAATTGCACATGTCCAACGCATGCCGATGACATGGCACTTTTCTCTTTAACTGCATATGGACTTCAGTCTCTTGTCGATATATGTGTCGAATATAGCTTGAAATGGCGTTATAGATACAACACAAACAAAACCCATGTCATTGTTTTCAATGAAAGTGCTAACGCAGCACTTAAACGTCATAAGAACTGGCACATGTCTTCTCATGGCCTAACAGAAACCGACAGTGTTACTCATTTAGGTATTCCGCTTGAGAAATATAATTTTCGCTCAAAACTTGTTGACAATATTTGTACAAAAACGAAGAATGCTTTCTTCTCTTTGGCTAATGCTGGCCTGCATGCAGGCGGTATTACCCCAGCGAGCTCTCTCAAGATTTACAAGTCCGTGGTCTTACCGCGAGGCTTATACGGTAGTGAATTTTTGTGTGGTCTCTCTCAATCGGACACTGTTCAACTAGAGAAAGCACATCGTATGTGCCTCAAACTTATACAAGGCCTCAAAACTAGGACTAGCACAGACATGGTCTTGGGTCTGCTTGGTATTCCTCCTTTAATCACATTCATTAATTGTAGAAAAGTGTCCTTGTTTTCGTCATTTTGTTTACTCGAGTCTAAAAAAAACTGTTAAAGATGTATTTATTATCAGATTACTGAGCTTTTCATATGAATCCAACACTGCATCGAAGAATGTGTTTTTTCAGGACCTATCCAGTATTCTTGATAACTGGAGTTTGTCCTCCTATATGTCTCAATACATATCAACAGCTCTGTTTCCAGAGAAAACAGTTTGGAAAACCCTATCGAAACAGGGCAGTCATGTTTGGAAATCTGAATGGTCTCACAGGGTGCGCACGGAACCCACCTTTGATAGATTTCGTTTGGTTCACAGCAGTCCAGAATTATCGTTTTTATGGAAAGTCTGCCAAAAGTACCCAGCTGAGAAGGAGTCATTTTTCATCGCGACACAGCTACTGTGTTACCGAAATTTTGCTGGCGAAACTCAGTGCCTGTTATGTGCGCGAAGTTATATAGACCTACCGCAACACATTATAGCGGTTTGCCCAGAACTTGCAGCGTCGCGTAATCATTTTTGGTATCACTTTATAGATATGTTGCCTTTAGGGGCATTTCAACTTGTGGAGTCTTTTGATCAGCAGAGACTTATTGCCCTCTTTCTAGGCTATTTGCCTATTGAACTTTTGGACATTGCATGCATTCCACCTCAAACCATATTGAGATACTTCTTGAAGGCGACTAGGGCGCTGTGGTGCGAATGGAACCATCGTTCGTCATTGGCGTCATAATTGTTTGTCACTTATATGCATGTAGTCAGTGGGAGAAGAAAGTCACCATTGTTGGCAAATATAAATAATTGGTAGCCCTCTTATATACAATGGTGTTGTGTTGGGTCTACTATTTGTTTGTAATGTCCAACAACGGTGTCTGACAACTGTGATGTGAGCGAACATCTGGTCGTGTGGTCGGCTGGGTGCTACAGTTCTCCATGAATTTAGGATTATCTAGCTTCAATTAACCCCTCTCTGTTTCTCCCCACTTTTCTCTAACTTAACTCATTTCATTCTATTTTCCCATACTGTCTCTATCTGTATCCGGCGCTCTCTCTCTCTCTCTCTCTATCTCTCTCTGTCTTGTTCGTGTGCCCGGCCGATCTGTTTCCATCTATATTCGTTTTGCTTTGCACATACATAAAGTGTGTACATGTATATATGTTATGTTCTCGTTCCTATGTTCTATTGTTTTTGTATGTTCTTGTATTACATGTGTATATCATATCTTCATTTATATGGAGGAATTAAAGATATATATATATATATATTTCACTATTAACTCTTTAATGACTATATTTACCTTGACATTGTAAGCCAGTGCATTCTTTTCTATATGCGAGGCTCCCTATGGTAAAGAATGCACTGGACCATGATGTTTGATGCTGCACCAGAGTAGCTCCCATCATGAAAGGGTTATAAGTTTTATCTAACACTAACACAACCACTCTTAATTTAATCACACACAGTTGAAGGACTTGATAGCCAACCACAGTATCTTTCTCTCACAATACATTAACCCTTTCAGTGCCAAGTCGGATTTTTTAATCAACCCATATTTCCTTGATCATTTTTCAAATTTATTGATTATAATAATGTGATACATTGATGGAAAGAGCTCTAAGAGCTCTTTCCATCAATGTATCACATTATTATAATCAATTAATTTGAAAAATGATCAAGGAATATCGGTTGATACAAAAATCAGACTTGGCACTGAAAGGGTTAAATCCTATCCCGAACAACACAAGAGTATAATAGCAGGGTAATTTCCATTTAATAGTTCCATGACACCTAAATACAAATTTGTGGGGAAATGTGATATATGCATTCAAATTTATTCCCAGCTGGGAATCAGTGAATGTAACATGATTCTACACTCGGCTATTTTCACAAAATTAATTCTAGATTTGGCAGGTGTTTGGCAATAGAGTCAATTTTACAGGGACCTTTCTATGTGGTCCAGAAGTAATCTTGTATCATAATACGGGACTCCCAGCAAGCCAAATGAACTATTATATCTAAAGCCTATTTTAGCTTGACACCCGGATATGTGAATTAATTCTGTCAAGTTGCAAAAGGCAATAACCCAGTTAAGTATCATATATCCACCACAGCTATAATAATTAACACGGTCGGGAATCACATGGTTTTGAGGTTGGTGACGAGTACCATGCATTCAAAATGGCCTAGGCGAGTGAAAATGCACAAAAACATAATACATGAGGACACAAAACATAGCATTTTGACTTTTATGAGAATATGCTAGTTTATTTTTAAAACAAGTTGATACATTATTTGTTTGGAAATACCCAGTTTTCTATAACATTCTGACCATTCGTGGAATTCACCAGTCCATACATCTATGAGAATCCTTCGACTGACAACTTTGGTCAGAATGTTAGAGCAAACAACTGAGTTTGGATAATGAGGTATCAGCTTGTTTGAAAAATAGTATAGCATAAAGCTCGTAGCTGCCAAAATACTATGTAATATATCATATCCTAGTTTGTTACCTTTTTACTCGCTTCTTGCCATGTTTGCGATCACCATGGCCATTTTAATGTGTGATGCTCATCAACTCAAAACCACATGATTCCCCACCATGAATTTTTTAACCCTTTGAGTGCCAGGGGCCGATATTATCGGCCCTAAACCTACACAATAAGTCTGTTAAAGAATATAATAAAATATATTAAAATTGTAAAAAATTGTAAAAAAAAAAAAAAAAAAAAAAAATTGTTAAGCCAATGCATTCTCTTATATATGCGAGGCGACCTATGGTCGACTCGCATATATAAGAGAATGCATTGGCACAGGGTATATGGGTTAATACAAAAATCGGACCTGGCACTCAAAGGGTTAAGGGTCCATATCATGTTCAAAGCCTATATTCTATTTATATGTCAATGAAAACAGGACATTCTAAAAATATAAATATATCCAAATTATCTGGTATAAACAAAAGTTTTAGTGGCTTTTCACCATAAAAATTTCCAAGATAAAAGAAAAAATTCAAGTTTGTAACAGTTCACATTTGCTTATTCATGTCCTGCAGTATCAGGTACAGTCTGGTTGATACTTAGGGCATATTGCCTCCAAGCAGAGCCAGAGTGGCACAGGGGGCAATTGCCCCCACCCCCCCCCACTTTTTTACGGACAATGGGTAGCTTATAAATTGTATATAATAGTATTACAATACTGTCAATTTTGAATATAGTTCGCCTCCAATATTGACTGGTAAAACCACCCAAAGTGGACCAAATCGAACCCAATTTTTGCCAGACCCCCAAGCAGCTAGGTCACACTAATCTTCAGATTGTATGAACCCATCTAGATGGGATTAGTATATATGTTGACACCAGACTTTTCTGTTTAGTGTAACCCCTATGAACATGCAGTACATGTCCCATGATATCGCCGTCCCCACCATCAATTACCTTAACATGGTCACAAGTGGAAAGATATACTAGGTTACCTTCTCCATCCTCCCCGAAAATTGTGACCTCCAACATATATCAGAACATTTGTCACCCCCTGCCTCCATGTCTTGATATATACAGTAATGAACTAAATAATCGACTCCTTAACCACAGCAGAATTATGGGTAACTTTTCAGGATTTAGTTGGAAATATGGCAACATTTCTGACTAAATCCTGAAAAGTTACCCATAATTATGCTGTGGTTAAGTAGTCGATTATTTGGGGCATTACTGTACCAAGGTTGTTACTCATGTTACTAAGCTGTTTTTCACATGAGTCTGTTAACTGGAATTTATAGCCTCATAACATTTTGGTATCTTTTAAGAGGACTCCTATATAAGCCCCAAAAGATAGAGGATATCCACACTTTTTCAGTGGATATGGGTAATATCTCATGAGTGATGATAAAACATTGAATTTCCACAAGTGGAAATTCAAATGTTTTGTCATCACGAAAGAGATTTAACCGGCGTGTGGATATTCTGTTTATTATATACTTTAGTTACTTGCCTATATGGCCCCCAATGAATGTCAATACATCAGAAATTTCAAGCTGATATCACTCACTAGTGGGATATCACTCTAGAGAGGGATATCACTTATATCTCACTGCTAAAACCTTATAATTCATGGGCAAGTATATAATAAAATGTTCTATCTTGTCTCCGGGATGAAAATCGAGAAATAAATAAAACACATCACAATTATGTGTTGTTGTTTTTTTTGTACAGAAAGTTTCTGCAAAGTGACAGAAAATAGTCTATTTGGCATTTTTTGTGGGACCCACACTAAATTGAGTTGAATTTTTGGCAGTTGTAATTAAAATTAGACTCTAAAACAAGCAACGCTGTTAACCCTTTCAGTGCCAAGTCCGATTTTACCCACACTTCAGACTTGGCACTGAAAGGGTTAAAGAGTCTAAAGAAAACAACAGGGATTTTCATTACCACCAACAAGCATTATGTCAGTGTTAGCCAGTCACCATTACCACAAACAAGCATTATGTCAGTGTCAGCCAGTCACCATTACCACAAACAAGCATTATGTCAGTGTCAGCCAGTCACATTTATCATTAAAGCGATGCAGCCATCAGGCGATTATCGGAATTCCTAAACAGCCAGCGATAGTGCAATCAATTGTCTGTCACATTGATAATTTCACAGTGTTCACGTGCATATACCTACCAAATTTCAATACTTTATCTTTTAAACTTACTGAGATATAAGGGTTACAAAATATATTCACAAAATTAGAGATTATGACAACTAATTAAACACTAAAATCATCAATAAAGAAGCCAGAATTGACCAATATTGGCAATAATACCTAGCAAGGAGAATAGAATTAGGTTCTTCCAAGAATTTCAACAGTTAAGACCAGTTTGAAGTGGGGGGGGGGGGCGGTTAAAAATGAAACCGAAAGGAGATATCTGTCAATCATAGAACTATTGGTGCACTGTGACTGCAAAAGTCATTTAACATTTATAGTGCAGGTAATGTGACACACAGATATTTTCTCTAGACTCTATTGTAACAGTCTAGCTTGTTCGAGAGTCTACTAAATTTATGATAGCGAATGATCGGAATGCTGCGTAATGTTCATGAATAATTCATGAATGTTCATGAATAGTTCATGAGCAATGTTCAAGAACTGTTCACGAACAGTTCATGCACATTCATGAACTGGAAATTGGACATTTTTCATTCATGAATTTTCATTAACCGTTTGAAGTGTTCATGAACTGGGTGGTTCATGAACAGTTCATGAACACATTTCATAGATCATGATTTTTTTTATGAACTGTTCATGAATAATTCATAAAATATTATGAATTTTTATGAACAAATACTAGTTCATGAACTCAAGACCTGGATACTGATAACTTGATTAAACCCTTATTTTGGGACTTTCGTCCAGTAACTGTGCACATACCAACTTTAGTTCCTATCAAATAAGCCAAACTGGAGTTATTGGTCAGAAACCAAAATATCAACAAACTTAATCAGGTAAATTCTGAGTCTAAAAAGTGTCAGACGTATTGAAAACGTAATAGGCCCAGCTGTTTTTATAGACATTTTACACTCATCTGTAAAATTATCAATCACCCAGAAACCGAAATGATAACAATAACATTACTAATATATAAAACTGTCATCCGATGGAATCAGTTGGAGAGCTTAGAATTATTGTTAATTATGCAACAGTACAGCACTTAGGTTAGAATATAAATAGCCATGCATCGAAGGAACAACTCTACAACTTACTATGACTAAGTTAACCCTTTACCCAACAGAAGGGCCCTGTGCCAATGCATTCTCTTATATATGCGAGTCGACCATAGGTCGCCTCGCATATATAAGAGAATGCATTGGCTTAACACATTAAAAATTATAAAATTGTTAAAGAATGTAAGAAAAAATGGTAAAAAGTGTTAAATTTTTTTTTTTTTTTAGGCCAATGCATTCTCTTATATATGCGAGGCGACCTATGGTCGACTCGCATATATAAGAGAATGCATTGGCCCAGGGCATAACTGTAACTATCACAATGTGGTCAAGGAGCCGGTTCCAATGATATCCATATTTGTATGGTTCTATTGAGACAGACCGAAGATATTTTAGGCTGTTGAAGCTTTATTTGGCCGGTTTTGGCCGGTTTGTTGGGTAAAGGGTTAAAGTATTACATGGCTCCTCAGAGTCACACAGCTATAATCAAATAAAAAAAACCTCAACAATCTTATATAATTTGTCTGTGAAGTTGTTTATCCAAACCAAACAGAAACAAACTCACCATTAATGGCACATATGACAGCCAGTGTATAAATTTCCTTTGAAAAACGGCTATCTCCAGGTTTGTTAAGCATGAGGTCTTAAATTCCTTGGGAAGATGATGGATGTTAACTGGATAATGGTAACAATAAGATCCTCCCATTCAAAACCAAACATTTTGGGTATTAATTTCTTTGAAACATCAGACATTAAAATGGCTGAAGGTGAAGATTAGAAATTGGCGCCAGATGCCAGATTCCACAGCTAGCCAATCAATTTTAAGTTCCTCCAGAGTGCCTCCAATCAATGCAGTCCTTAGAAAGGTTCCTAGTAATATTTGGAGCCAATTAAAAATCGCCTCTTGTATCCACATAGAGGAAGCTAAACTTACAATGATGGGGGATGCAACAAAACAATTTCTCTAACATTTCAGTACATGACAGTTTTTTAAAAACTCAAATGAGTCTTAAATGGTGTTACTTTATTTTATTCCCAATTATTTCAGTACATGGGAAGACAAAATTTTAATGTAAATTTATATCTCAGAGACACTTGATTAAAAAGGACATTATTCTCAACCATCTACACTCAAGAAAGTTCATGACAAATGATTTATAATGAATCTTATCAATTTATTGAATATGCACTTATTTTTAGGACTCACAGAGAATTTGACTCAATCATAACATTTCATGAACATTTATGAATCATATTGATTCATAAAGTTCATAAAAAAGTTCATGAACATTTATGAACTATGTTCATGAACAGTTCATGAATTATTGTTCATGAACTCGCTTAATGAACCAATCATGTGTGTTCATGAAATCATGAATTACATCTCGCCTGGGTACAGTGAGAATCCAGACAGAATCCAGACTGACTAAACACTTTCATGATGGGAGTTGCGCTGGTGCGGCATCAATGACCGTGTGCCAGTGCATTCTCTTATATATGAAAGTCTCCCATAGGGAGCCTTGCATATATAAGAGAATGCACTGGCTTACAAGGCCGACATAAATATTGTTAGGCCAATGTATTCTCTTATATATGGGAGTTTCCCTACAGGGAAACTCACATATATAAGAGAATGTATTGGCACAGGGTTTCCACAAAATTTCAGGAATCTCCAACCATTGAAGGGTTAAGTCAGATGTCAGAGTAGTTCATATACAAAATTGGCAATTTTTAGATAATAAGTTTTAAAAAAGCAGCATTATTATCTGAACATCCCACCAAATGAATGAATATGAATGTATTTTCCGAAAATAGACCTTTCTAATATGGAATACCTTTACAACTAAATGTGACAATCACATGCTTTTAAGTGAGCCAGGTTTAATGTCTCAAAACATTTGGCGGATTAACAGTTTGGACTTGGGTGATGGACATTTATTTATATTTAAATGCAACTTTCACTCTGCAAATTTATACCTTAACATTGAATAAGCAGCTCCTGAATTCCATGAAAATCCCATTGGAAAGAGCTAAATGCAGAAAAAAACAAACATTGTTAATTTGAATTATAGATGAATTCTACAAAATATGCTATTGTCTTATTTTCTGATCACAATATTGTATGTTAAGGCAAAGCTAAAACAATCTAAGATCAAATATTAATTCCATTGATTTTTTTTCCACCTAATATCTGCAGGGCTTGTGTTAAATCACAAATCGGAAATCGCTGCTTGATTTAAGAGCTAAGTGACGTTAATGCTACTGGTGTCTTTGAAGATAAATATGAACAAGCCCTGAAATAGTGTGTCTGTCATTTGCAGAATGAGGTCCCCAAAGGGTGAATTTAGTGATGCTATCCCACACAGCGGGATAGCATTACTAAATTCACCCTCTGGGAACCTCATTCTGCTCAGGCCTCAACTGCTATGGGAAATCTAGAATCAGATTGAAGTTCCCCAGTTGAAGCTGGTGATGTAACGTTCACCCATTAGTCACCTCGATTATGCATTTTATCATCCACAAATTAAAGGATATATAGAAACTGAACAGAAGGGAAATGTAAAAACAAAATGTTAATTTGAGACTATAGATACTTCCCAGAAAATGAAGCCAAAGGAGAATGAGTCCCCAAAGGGTGTATTTAGCGATGTAGCCCACCCCACACACCGCTGTGAGGGGTAGCGTCACTAAATTCACCATCTGATGACCTCATTTTGCAAATGACAGACATACTATTTAAAGGCTTGAATAAGAAGTTCTTTGGGAAGCATGGAAAACCAATGCTTCGAAGGGACAATTGCTATGTACATACCATCACGAGCTGGGCTGTTAACATGCAGGTGCATAATCACACCCCTGGTTATTAAAGTGGTCCTGCTAATTTGCTACAATGCTGGTGGGTTCTGCTGAATTGCTATAATGTTGCTGTTAAGAAAATGTACAATTATTTTTTATGAAGTTGTCATTTTCAAGGTGTTTGGCTAATCGGACCAATTTGGGACAAGGCTAGTGACAGTATGAAAGATTCAAGAACATATATATTTTTTAATATTTTAATAATAGCTGTGCTGGTACAGTAATGCCCTAAGTAATTGACTCCTTAAACACAGCAGAATTATGGGTAACTTTTCAGGATTTAGTCGGAAATATGGCTTGTTGCCATTCGATGAAAGGCAACAAGCCATATTTCCGACTAAATCCTGAAAAGTTACCCATAATTCTGCTGTGGTTGAGGAGTCGATTATTTAGGGCATTACTGTAAAGTAGTAAATATTTACATGTGTGCACAGTTCAAACATTGTATTCTCTGAAATTGCGCAGTCGATGTGGTTGGAATTTCGATGATCTTAGTTGAATGCTCCATTCAATGGAGATAGCATTTATTTACTAAATTATCAGTTTTATTCACTGAAGTAAGTCTATTATTTGTCTTTAATTTGTTTTTACATCATCGCTTTCTTCACCTGAAACATCATAGGTAAATCAGCAGGACATGTTTATCAGTCTGGCTAATCAGACCCATTCAGGTCCCACTCTGGAGTCTGGACCATAAACCATGCACACTCATATGGCCTGTTGCCATTCATCGGAAGGCTCTCTCAGTGAGCTTTCCGATGAATTACAAGCCATATTTCTGACTAAATCCTGAAAAGTTACCCATAATTCTGCTGTGTTTAAGGAGTTGATTATTTAGAGCATTACTGTATATGCAAAATGAATGTAATATCGATCTTGATTATGGTCGGTTTTCAAATCACGACAGACCGTTTGATGGAGCAGGCAACGACTTAAAGATCTTTACAGTAACTGAGGTTGGTCATCGGACCTCATTAGATAACTTCAATTGGTCGAGGGCTGATTGGCTTGTTATAAGAAATATTCAAGAACAGGTCTATTTTTAAATAGTTTAATAAAGTTGCGCTGGTATTTGCAAATTTGACAGGAATAAATATCTCAATTACGGTCGGTTTGCAACAAGTAGCACAGCCATGTATTTGAATATTTTATATACGTAATAAATGGCTTTTCCTTGATTTGTTAAAGGGGTACTGTACACTTAATCTGGCTATTTATGGAACCATCTCCTTTTATACTCAACAGAAAAAATGAAAACAAATGAATATATTTGAGCCATGGATGAGTGCAAAATACACTCATGAGGAATCCGGGAGCTAAATGTGTTCCCGAGTCGGGGAGCGAGTGCACCATGGAATGATAGAGGTAACTGAAGAATGGCCTTCACCTGATACATGTGACATGTTAAAGGATGTAATCTTGTTTATTGATTTGGATATCATATCTAAATAATTTTAAACTGGTGAATTAATGGGGGAATGGATTTTTGTGAGTGGGAAACCAGCTGCTGTACATGTAGCTCTGGGTTTTTCCAGGTAAAAAATTTGGCTGCGGGATAGCCCTGTTGTACACTTGGGGATTTATTTTTAAAAGTAATCACGTGACCTGTGATTTTTCTTGCATTTTCGTGATCACCTGGTGTCAATCTAGCTGGGTAAACATCACTGGAGTGGCCTGCAGACATCAATTCAGTGAATGTGGCTGAAAAGTTAACACTGTCGTCAATGGGAAACTATTTATTTCAGTGATTCCATGACCGATGAAAACAACATGGCAATTATAATGAAAATGTGTTTATGACTTATGTCATAAACTCATTTTCATTATAATGTTTATAGCTAAGTAATTTATTTAAACATATTTTATTGCCAAATATGATAACATCAGCAAAGGATTGGTTCACACTATATATATATATTGTACATGTATCAGATTTATGGACATTTGATGTACATTGCTCTAATTTGCATGAACAAATTCTCATTTCTTATAGAAATGGCCATGTGTTGATAGGAATGGCACATTGAGATGCCCTCAACTCAGAACAACAAGTAGATTTTTCGAAAATAACGATAAATAATAACCCATAATGAAAATTTAGTTGCAGATGCTACTGTGAGTGGATTACACACAATATAAAAATCAGACGTATATAACTTGATAAATAATCAGCAATGCAATATAGTATGCAGTTAATGACATTTAACTGAGAATGGCTTGCAGTTTCATGTACAGTAATGCTCTAAATAATAGACTCCTTAAAGGCACGTGAGGCCTTAGTTGTCGAAAATATTCATATTTGTTCCAATCACCGTAAACAGAAAAACATTAAAACGCATACAGTTTCGTTCATATATACCATGACCATCGCGTAAACATCATGTTATCATAAAGATTTACTATATTTTACCTAAGCAAGAGCCTGATTGTGTTACAGAAGACAACACAATGCTGCTGGCTAATCACACACAAATGGCATAAACGCTCTTTATTCGTTCCATATCAGGAATTCACCCACAAAGAACGCTCTTTATGTTTACCATCATAATATAAACAAACACCAGAAAAGTTACTTTTTATGCTCTTGTTTACATAACAATGGTCAAAAACATGACAATAACATACTATTTATGCGATATTTCTTATTTGTATACGGACAAAGTCTGTCTACATTTTGTTGTTCTTTCTGTTTGTGGCGGTTTTTGACGGGTGGAAATATTTTCACAGGATACCCACCGCCAAGGCCAACCGTACCTTTAACCACAGCAGAATTATGGGTAACTTTCAGGATTTAGTCGGAAATATGGCTTGTTGCCATTCATCGGAAAGCTCACTGAGAGCTTTCCGATGAATGGCAACAAGCCATATTTCCGACTAAATCCTGAAAAGTTACCCATAATTCTGCTGTGATTAAGGAGTCGATTATTTAGAGCATTACTGTAGTTCAATGTATAAATATACAACGAGGATGCAGGACAACACAATAAGGTACATTTCTGTATGTCATACAGGCTCCCAGAGTGTAACAGATGAACTTTTAATACAAATGAAAGTCATTTTGCATTCTCTCTCAGAGAACATTAGCCAAGGAAACATGGGATATTTTTCCCTCTGATATATGTTTTCAAGCTTCCAGACATGGTACAATATACATTTACATAAAATACATGTTCCACATCTGGTATGATATATATTTACATCAAATAAATTATCAAGACCTGCATGGTATGATATGCATTTACATCAAATAGCTTATTCAAGACCTGGTATGATATACATTTACATAAAATAAACATTCCACACCTGGTATGATATACATTTACATCAAATAAATGTTCCACACCTGATATGATATACATTTACATCAAATAATTGTTCCACACCTGGTATGATTTATATTACCATCAAATAAATGTTCACACCTGACATGATCGATGCACATTGGCAAATGGATTTGTTGACACTATATATACATGTACAACTAGAACTTTCAAACTAACAATAGATAGCTAGCACAGATCTACCCACATTGAGAATATCCTTGCAGATGCTTTTCATGTGTTTTTAAAACATATTCATGAAATTCGGAAGTATATAGGTAAATACAATATACAATGAATGACTTATAACCTAGAATTACTTGCAGGTTTGTGTTGACTAAACACCATAAAAAGTTAGTTAACGTATAAATATACAATGAGGACGCACGACAATACAATGAGGACAATGGACAGAAGATGTTCTGAACACAGTCCAGTCATGGCAACATCCTACTTCACCAGTATTCCAGTATGGGAGCTTTTAGTGGCCATTAATTTTTAACTAGAGAACAAAGAGTTTAATGGACTATGCAAGCAAGGATATATGCGAGTACCCTAATGGTGCCACTCTCTGGTAATCCAAATACCAAGGGAGCTCACAGATTCACAAGGCTTTCTCACAATGTTCTGTTAAACTACTCACTGAATCATGGATGCTCAGTTCGAAGCTAACTGTGTCAATGCTGTATTAAGGCAACAGCATTTTAATAAGTTGGTTTACAAATAAGGGGTAAATATTTCCATATATAATAGAAAGAGCAGAACTTCAGTGAGTTCTTGACATACTCTTTCTACATGACTGCTGATAAATGTTTTTGAATTAATTTTTTTTTTTAACCCTTTACCCAACAAACCGGCCAAAACCGGCCAAATAAAGCTTTAACAGCCTAAAATATCTTCGGTCTGTCTCAATAGAACCATACAAATATGGATATCATTGGAACCGGCTCCTTGACCACATTGTGATAGTTACAGTTATGCCCTGTGCCAATGCATTCTCTTATATATGCGAGTCGACCATAGGTCGCCTCGCATATATAAGAGAATGCATTGGCCTAAACAAAATCTTTTTTTAACACTTTTTACCATTTTTTCTTACATTCTTTAACAATTTTATAATTTTTAATGTGTTAAGCCAATGCATTCTCTTATATATGCGAGGCGACCTATGGTTGACTCGCATATATAAGAGAATGCATTGGCACAGGGCCCTTCTGTTGGGTAAAGGGTTAACTCAAAATTTTGGAAATCGAATGCCGTTACATCCGCCAGAGTACACGAAGTCACCACACAAAATTTGGTCAAGATTGGTCCAGGGATCTGGGAGGAAATATACAGACGGAAGGACAGACAAAACAGACAGACAAATCCTACTCGTTTATATATATAGATTGCAAATTAAAATATTAAACATAACAAGACATTATAATATGTCATTTTTTGCGATTTAAAAAACAAGCTGATTTTCTGTAAATTGGTTATTTTGGGGTCAGAAAATGGGGGAAATATTGATTATTTCCTCTTGTTGGCCCATCCAGCACTAATTGTTGCAAAATTTATCTTATTTTTATTATTGACTAGCGGATGTACTGTGCATTGCATGGGCAAAGTGTGGTAAAATTGAAACAGTTACAATAAATTAGAAAATAGAATATTAAAGAGCATTTATTGTTACGGTATAGTTCTGATAATGTAAAAAATAAAGGCAATGTCGGGCAGAGTTGATAACCAGCCCATGTTACCCGTTTACATTTTTTTTACCCTTTGCCAATGCATTCTCTTATATATGCGAGTCGACCATAGGTCGCCTCGCATATATAAGAGAATGCATTGGCCTAACAATTTTTTATCATTTTTTAAAAATAAATGTTTCTTACAATTTTTAGGACATAAAATAAAAAAAACATCCATTACCCTGCAGGGAGCCCCACACATATATAGAAGCATATAGAAGAGTGTCGTCTGCTCATGTTTGTCTGGGGCTCTGTATGGGTGAAATTATAAAATTGTTAAAGAATACAAGACAAAATTATTAAAATTGTAAATAATTGTTAGGCCAATGCATTCTCTTATATATGCGAGGCGATCTATGGTCGACTCGCATATATAAGAGAATGCATTGGCACAGGGTAAAAAAAATCCCGACTTACGACTGGATTTGATATGGCGGGTCACATATAATCTGCATGTTTCATGTCATAAAAGTATAAACGGTTTACACCAAATTTCAGTGAGATCCATCCAATAGTTTCTGAGAACGATGATGCCCATGCAGATATGACATCAAAATGTCAAAACGCAATGTTGTGGTAGTCATGACTCAGCCCATGTTACTCAGAGGGCCATAATACATGACCATACCAAATTTCCTTGCGATCAGACAAGTGGTTCCCGAGAATCCATTCTGTACATGCAGATATGACATCATAACTTCAAAATGTGAAGTCGGGTGGAGTCCAGACCAAGCCCATATGTTACCCGGAGAGCCGAAATACATATCCATGCCAAACTTCATCACAATCGTGCAGAATTGTGGACGGCTATATTAAGGAACATGCAGAGAGAGAGACACATTCGCATTTATAGATTAGATCAGATAACTCTCCAGTAAAGAATTTTGCATGTGAAAACATGGTTGTTATGTAAACATTACAGTCACAGTGAAAGTCATTATATCAACAATGCAGTTGCAGAGGTTATTATTATATTTCCAAAAAAAATTTATTTGCCTCAAATTTACAGCCCTGTGATCATATAGCTAAATTTACTAGATCAGATGGAAACACACTTTTGTCAAGTTGTCACACACAAACTCAAGTGAATAGGTCACTTGACAATTTGTTTAGAATGACGTTCTTGACCTAACACTTATAATCAGGCTTGTCACTGGACCACCTTAACCCTTTACCCAACAGAAAATTATAAAATTGTTAAAGAATGTAAGAAAAAATGGTAAAAAAAGATTTTTTTTAGGCCAATGCATTCTCTTATATATGCGAGGCGACCTATGGTCGACTCGCATATATAAGAGAATGCATTGGCACAGGGCATAACTGTAACTATCACAATGTGGTCAAGGAGCCGGTTCCAATGATATCCATATTTGTATGCTTCTATTGAGACAGACCGAAGATATTTTAGGCTGTTGAAGCTTTATTTGGCCGGTTATGGCCGGTTTGTTGGGTAAAGGGTTAATTATCTCATATGCCCAGAGGCAAAGAAGTAAAGTACCTGGCTCTTATAGAAGAAAGATATGCATGAA
The DNA here is from genome assembly GCA_032622095.1 of Siphonodentalium dalli. Lineage (NCBI taxonomy): Eukaryota > Metazoa > Mollusca > Scaphopoda > Gadilida > Siphonodentaliidae > Siphonodentalium > Siphonodentalium dalli. Next base: position 239,080,359 of record CP136061.1, on the reverse strand, counting down.
TCAGATCACCCATGCATTATTTTAAATGAATTAACCATTTACCCAACAAACCGGCCAAAACCGGCCAAATAAAGCTTCAACAGCCTAAAATATCTTCGGTCTGTCTCAATAAAACCATACAAATATGGATATCATTGGAATCGGCTCATTGACCACATTGTGATGGTTACAGTTATGCCCTGTGCCAATGCATTCTCTTATATATGCGAGTCGACCATAGGTCGCCTCGCATATATAAGAGAATGCATTGGCCTTAAAAAAATCTTTTTTTAACACTTTTTACCATTTTTTCTTACATTCTTTAACAATTTTATAATTTTTAATGTGTTAAGCCAATGCATTCTCTTATATATGCGAGGCGACCTATGGTCGACTCGCATATATAAGAGAATGCATTGGCACAGGGCCCTTCTGTTGGGTAAAGGGTTAATTATCTCATATGCCCAGAGGCAAAGAAGTAAAGTACCTGGCTCTTATCGAAGAAAGATATGCATGAATCAGATCACCCATGCATTATTTTACAAAGAATTAACCCTTTACCCAACAAACCGGCCAAAACCGGCCAAATAAAGCTTCAACAGCCTAAAATATCTTCGGTCTGTCTCAATAGAACCATACAAATATGGATATCATTGGAACCGGCTCCTTGACCACATTGTGATAGTTACAGTTATGCCCTGTGCCAATGCATTCTCTTATATATGCGAGTCGACCATAGGTCGCCTCGCATATATAAGAGAATGCATTGGCCTAAAAAAAATCTTTTTATAACACTTTTAACCATTTTTTCTTACATTCTTTAACAATTTTATAATTTTTAATGTGTTAAGCCAATGCATTCTCTTATATATGCGAGGCGACCTATGGTCGACTCACATATATAAGAGAATGCATTGGCACAGGGCCCTTCTGTTGGGTAAAGGGTTAATAATGTATATTTGGGAAATATTATAAATTTAATATTGAAACTTCAAAAATATGCATCAACATATATCTGTGGTAATCTAGATATCTGACATAATTATATATGATGACAATGTTTCATTCCGTTATGTCGAGAACCTACAGATTCGTCACCCGTAACTGAAACAAGACTCCATAAAGCAACATTCGGTTTAGTTTCCACCCAGGACATGATCATAAGTTACGTGGCAAAAATATAAGATATGACACTTCACCCAATCGCTTGAGAAACGAAGAAAACATTCAACTGAACGTGATTGATTACAGAATGCAATGTCTGGTTTAATCGCGACCGAGCACATTGCAAGACCAAATTACCCGTAGATATGAAGCGTCATCATGCATGTACAATTTGAAATTTATCTGCTCATAAATAGGGGCTATATGGTATTCCGATAGATTCAAATGATGACACGATCCAAGATGTGATCGGCAGGAACGTTGTGCTCTACATAAAATACATTTATCCAATTCGTTTCCACATTTACCTCGAATGTCCAAAACAGCTGATAAATTTGAACAAAGATGCCCTCTACTATACAATCTTAATCATCACCAATTAATTACTGTTAATCCAATTACCTATGTATACGAAAAGCACATAAGCCATTTACACCTTTTAATTGGAGTCAGCAGTGTTTCAGAACGAATATTATTGTGACGTTTATATATTCCATATCCCAATACGGACATAAATTCCTAATTTCATTCACATCCATTGAGAATCTAAGAAGAGAATGCGCCATCATGCCCACTTTCAGCTTTTAATTAGCTCACACATTTTAGTGTGGTTCAATTGAATAAGTTGAATATAATCAAAAAAGTTTAGATTTTTTTTTTAAATTCAAAATGTTTAGGCCTATGTATTCCATATACATTCAAAATTGTATTCATATCCATACATTGAGAAACAATGGAAAAAATGTGACATAACACCCAGCTTGTAAACACCTTTTATTTGGAGCCGGTCTCGGACTACAATTTTTGGAATGTCCCAATTGACACCTGTCAATATATTTGGGCTGGTTTGATGTGATTCGATATTATTACTATTGAATAAGCAACAAAACCAATGGTAACCTGACAGACATTTGGGCTAACGCTTACTCATAATGGTAAACCGAAACACATACAACTTTGGGTGAAACACGCATAGATATATCATAGCGGGCTAGCATCTCAAAATTCACCCTCTGGGAACCTCATTCTGCTTATGCCTCAACTGCTGTGGGAGACCTAGTATCAGATTGAAGTTCCTCAGTTGAAGTTTGTGATGTTCACCCATTAGTCACCTAGATTATGCATTTTATCTTCTGCAAATTAGGGGATATAGAAACTAAACAGAAGGGGAAAAGTAACTAAAAACAATGTTGAATTTGAGACTATAGATACTTCCCAGAAGATGAGGCCTAAGCAGAATGACGTCCCCAGAGGGTGAATTTGGAGATTTGCAAATGTCAGACACAATATATCATGGCTTGCAAGGATGATTGAAACAACTGTGTGCTGTTTCATGTGTTCATTCATACTGACTGTTACCGTGGCAACCCAGACAAGTGACATATGATCTTGATCATTCATCCCTAAGTAAAACATGACACTGAAACATGTGTTGAAATATTAGCGAGACATGGCGTACATACAACATGGACCTATGACAGAGATGAAGCAAATGTCTCATGTTTGGGTCTGGACAACCGTGATTATCATTTAATATAATGTATCTCACATTAATGTTTTAATTTAACCCCTACTACAGTATACTAAATATCCCTAAGGAAATGTTCAGATAATAAGTTCAACAAACAACCATAGCACATTTTTTAATATAATAGAGACCTTTCGCAAAATCACGAATACGATTATGGATATGGAAATATCCTGCCAGTATACGGCCAAAATTCGATCATTATGCACGGGGGTTCTTATGTGAGACGAAATATACCCCACACAGTATAATTATGTGTAGATGTGTCAAGAATGTGCACCGGTCCTGCTTGGGGATGCTCTAACATTATCTGTGTGGTGCATTACACACGGATAAGAACATGGGATCTGAAAGAGACACACATTACTTTTCCCCTCAAATATATGTGTAACTGAATATAGTAGGGCATATGCCATTTCACCAATCAGCCATCGTACAGTAATGCTCTAATTAATCGACCTCTTAACCAAAGCAGAATTATGGGTAACTTTTCAGGATTTAGTCGGAAATATGGCTTGTTGCCATTCATCGGAAAGCTCTCAGGGAGAGCTTTCCGATGAATGGCAACAAGCCATATTTCCGACTAAATCCTGAAAAGTTACCCATAATTCTGCTTTGGTTAAGAGGTCGATTAATTAGAGCATTACCGTAGGTAAATTGATGGTGTCAACCTTACTATGACAATATATCCTATCCGTAATCGTAATAGTGATTTTTGCGAAAGGTCTCTATTATCTGCAAGCCTTGAAATAGTGTGCCTGTCATTTGCAGAATGAGGTCCCCAGAGGGTGAATATAGTGATGCTACCCCGCATAGCGGGTTAGCATCACCAAATTCACCCTCTGGGAACCTCATTCTGCTGAGTTGTAAGCAGAATGAGGTCCCCAGAGGGTGAATTTGGTGATGCTAGCCCGCTATGCAGGGTAGCATCACTAAATTCACCCTCTGGGGACCTCATTCTGCAAATGACAGACACACTATTTCAAGGCTTGATCGTAATAGTGATTTTTGCGAAAGGTCTCTATTATCTGAACAATTCCCACCAATGAACAGAATTCCTTCCACAAATTGTCTGCTTAATATTACCTGTACATCCCTCCACATCAATAATAGACCATTCCTGTGTGCTCTTTTTTTAACTTGCAGGGAGAATTCATTTGGTATAGTTAGGGTTCACCCTTTCTGTACTAAATACTCATTGATGAGTAGTTCACTTAGGAAATTTTTCAGATATTAAGTTCAACAAACAACAAATGTATTATTTAAACATTTCCCACCAATGAATATGAATACTTCCGCTCTGGTATTATCTATTTTTCTGTCTGCCATCTGCTTATATATCGCACACAACCCTCCAAATTAATAAGATACCAATCCTATATATAGTTGAATAACTTGTTGAGAGAATCCATTTGGTATAGAAAGGGTTAAAGTGTGGTGATACACTCAGCCAGGTAGACCATGACATGAATCTCTACTCTGTCATCACCCGTAGAGATCATCAAGCCTTTTTTTTGTTTAAACATATTTTATTGTAATATAATATTACAAGAGGGATCGGGGCACAAGTTTTAACAACTTAAATCTGCCCCTCTCATCATCAAGCCTTGAATTCACCCTCTGGGGACCTCATTCTGCTTACACCTCAGCAGAATGAGGTTACAGAGGGTGAATTTGGTGATGCTAGCCCGCTATGCGGGGTAGCATCACTAAATTCACCCTCTGCTAACCTCATTCTGCAAATGACAGGCACACTATTTCAAGGCTTGGAGATCATATTCCACCCATTTAAAACTTGGGAACTTTTTGATGTTCTGACCTGTTCTGATGGTGAACTTCATAAAATTTAACAAAGAAGGCGGGGAATAAATTGTTTTGTTAAAACTTATTCTTAATAATCTATTTCACAGTTGGGGTATAGTCCTAACTTGAGATTGCATGATTTTGTGACTTTTGGGAGTTAATATTGCAATAAAAATTGAGTTGGATTACCTGGGAGAAACTCCATGATTATATCTGATGCAAATCAAAATCTGCTCAACAAAGTCACCTAAATCATGCAATGTCGAGCTGGGACCTTCACCTACTGTGAAACACATTATTAAATAAAAGGTACTAACTGAGAAATATATTGCCTGCACTGTTTTTTCAACATTATAAACTTCCCTGTCAGAACATCAAAAAGTTCCCAGGTTTTGAACTACGAGTATGATCTCTATGGGCGCAGACTGAGTAGAGATTCATGGAATGATCTAACTGCTGGGTCTTCAATCGCGCATAGAAATAAACTTGCTGTGCGCAGGCAGGGATGCCAGAGAAGGGGGGAATGTGGGGGCACTTGCCCCCCCCCCCCCTTGCCCAAGGTAGACTAGTGGGTACCCGAAAAGTGCCCACCTGATTGGTTTGCCCTTTGGTGCTTCCGGCGTCCCTGTGCTCAGGTTTTTTTTTTATAAATTATGCATCAAGATTAAATTGTCAGCTCATAACAAACAGTAATGCCCTAAGTAATCGACCCCTTAACCAGAGCAGAATTATGGGTAACTTTTCAGGATTTAGTCGGAAATATGGCTTGTTGCCATTTATCGGAAAGCTCTCGGGGAGAGCTTTCCGATCAATGGCAACAAGCCATATTTCCGACTAAATCCTGAAAAGTTACCCATAATTCTGCTCTGGTTAAGGGGTCGATTACTTAGGGCATTACTGTACTTCTGTTATATGATTTATATTCCATGACTCTCTTGGGCGAATCATATCATTATATTACCAGTGACTGCTTCAGGATGAAGGAAAGACTAGATATTTGCTTTTACTGAAAGGGTACAAACGATTCAGTTGAATATTTCACAAATAGTTGAATGTCACATTTTTCAAACAGGTGCAGTGGATGAATAGTAAAATATAAATTTAAAGTAATGAAATAAGCCATGATATGTCTTTAAATTGTTCACATTGAAACTTCAAGACATTGAAACTTAAAACTGATGCCAACATCATCAAAGGCTGTATTCAAAGGACTTTTCCACAGCTGTCAATCAAATAGTTATTAGCAGATATTTTCTACTTATCAGCTACTCAGCCAGTTGCCTGCTGCATTTAAACTCCTTTGTTCACCCTAAATTCGATATCTGTGCACACTTTCAGTGTTAAATTGGCTACATTCAAACATAATGTTCTGATGTTTTTATTTGGGCATTGATGTTGGAAATTCATCCATGATAATAACACTGTTTTCAATTAAAGACCAAAAGAATGTACAGTAATGCCCTAAATAATCGACTCCTTAACCACAGCAGAATTATGGGTAATTTTTAAGGATTTAGTCGAAAATATGGCTTGTTAGCTCTCACTGAGAGCTTTCCGATGAATGGCAACAAGCCATATTTCCGACTAAATCTTGAAAAATTACCCATAATTCTGCTGTGGTTAAGGAGTTGATTATTAAGGGCATTACTTATATGAGAGAAAAGTCACTTCTCCCTGGGACAAAAATAGGGATCGAGAAGTGGCACATTTTAGATGGAAGATGTCCCCAAGTCGCCATCTGGGCTGGTCCCTGGTGACAGGATGCATTGGGGGAAGAGTGTGAGACCCACGCCTTACCCAATCCTCAACTATATTTCAACAGTTAGGAGATTCATACCCAAAACAACAGTTGGACTTTCTGACTGAAAACAAAACAACTGAGAATGGCCTTTAAAAGACAGCATTTTGTTGTTTCAGAAACTACTTTAGCATAAACTGTTACCCTGAAATTTGTGAAAAATCTGTGCCAATGAATTCTCTTATACATGTATATGCGAGTCTCCCATAGAGTCTAAGCCTCGAATATATAAGAGAATGGATTGGCCTAACAATATTTAACTTGACCTTGTAAGCCAGTGCATTCTCTTATATATGAGGCTCCCTATGAGAGACATGTAAGCATATATATATAAGAGAATGCACTGGCACATGATTTTTAATGCTGCAACAGCACAGCTCCCTTCAAGAAAGTGTTAAGCCTTTGATACTTGGATACTTGCTGTTGGGCAGTGGCCTGATTCATAATCATTCATTTGTAGATAATTTCAGCTATCAAATTCAACGAACAGACTTGAAATTATCTGAACAACTTCACAAATGTATATTTTATTTATTTATGTTTTCTAAACAATATTTAGTGCGAAACCAGTGAGTTCATTTAAAAAAAAAATTCCTTTTATTCCTTCTCAACATTTTTTTTTTATCGAAAACCCAAATAATTAAAAAAAAATGTCACCTGCTCCTATCATGGGTGGCATCTGATGTGGTATTTTTTTCAATTCAATTGACATTTCAAGCCTGACATACTGAAGACAGCCTAACGATGCCTTACAATTCATAGGCCACCGCTCTTCCAGACAGGCTTCGATATCAATAAATGCGACTCCGAGACGCACCCACTGGACCATTCAAATGACGGAACATTTTCATGATGGAGTTCTAAAGACAGGCTATACATGTCACTGTGGGAGTCCATTCAGTGACATGAATACAGGCGAAAATTGTCGCACCGCGCGGATCTAATTAACACACAGACGGGGAACATTGATAGAAAGAAATATCAAGAGATTCTTAAGAATAGGATGCGTGCTGAGATTGAATTGTGTAGGACACCTCTCGCATACAGAGCAGCAACATCTTCCGACTTAATCATAATCTCATTTACTGACAGCCTGATGTGTTGTGGTTCCACTGCCCAGCTACGGGAAATGAAATACAAGTTTCACCGATATAGTAAGTGATGATAGTTGGAACCAGCGACCAGTCAAGAGGGTGAATTGGGAGACATCTCCTCCCTAAAATGTGCCACTTCTCCATATTTTGTCCCAGGGAGAAGTGACTTCTCTCTCATATATAGTAATGCCCTAAATAATAGACGGAAATATGGCTTGTTGCCATTCATCGGAAAGCTCTCACTAAGATCTTTCCAATGAATGGCAACAAGCCATATCTCCAACTAAATCCTGAAAAGTTACCCATAATTCTGCTGTGAGTTGATTATTTAGGCATTGTACCAGTAGGAATTTGTTTCAACAGCATATTTAAAGCACATTTGCTGATTGTGTTCTTCCTCACTAAAATAATTGGGCTCTTATGTTGCATGATACTTATTGGATCATAGGAGGGGAATGTTGGGGGGGGGGTGTAAATTGAACTTCAGCCATTGTTACATTTCCCTGATTACAGTCCACTTCTCCCTAATATCCAAACTGACTTCTCCCAATTTTAAACCTCTAGGCTTATCCCTGGTTGCAAAACATAGCATAGGAAACTCGCTTCCAACGCCCGACTACAAGAAATGAAATAATAGTTATTTGATGTGTTGTGGTGACACACTGGGGACCTCGTTTCCACTGCCCAGCTGCGAGAAATGAATTAACAGTTATCCGATATAGTAAGTGACAATAGCTGGAACTTCGCTTTCAACACCTGGCTAAAAGAAATGAAATAGTAGTCTTCAGCCTAGACCATATTATTTCTTAGGCAAATTTATTCTGCCTCGGCTGCTTTTCCCTAAGGATAACCTAATCTTGATGATAATTTCCAGGGCTTGTTTACAGAATACAATGATTTGGACAGGGACCAAGCTGATCAGAATTCATCCATTAGCTTTTAGATTTCAATTAGTTTGTGCTCATTCGCAGTAAATCACAATTCTTTTTAAATCTTATGTGGAATATTGTCCAGAGGGGCACCCAGGGACGCCAGAAGCAAGAAAGGGCAGCGGTGTCAAACTAAATTTGGAAGGCACATCAAATACTCAATATATTAAAGTTACATAACATGACGAAAATTTATATAATCGCATGTATTAACCCTTTCATGACTTGTAGCTTCCAGAAATATTTCCAATGCATTCTCTTATACATGCGAATCTCCCAGAGGGAGCCTAGCATATATAAGAGAATGCATTGGCCTAACAATATTTACCTTGGTGAGGCTCCCTATATATAAGAGAATGCTTTGGCACAGGATATTTAATGTCGCACCAGGCAGGCTCCCGTCATGAAAGAGTTAATAATCCGACACTTACTCTTATATTTCGAATAAATTTCATTGTCTTAAAGATGGTCTCTCTTTTCCTAAACACATTTTATATAGTTTCTGGGGTATAAATATGACTCAAAGACACCCGTCCGGAAACACTTCTATCAATTTAAATGTTGATTTTACATCAATATTTTCTTATCTAATGTGAAGATAATAATGAAGATCAGTTTCAGCCCTATGGGATTTCCAAAGCAAAACTAGCAAGAATACTTTAACCCTTTCAGTGCCAGGTCCGATTTTTGTATCAACCCATATACCCTGTGCCAATGCATTCTCTTATATATGCGAGTCGACCATAGGTCGGCTCGCATGTATAAGAGAATGCATTGGCCTAACAATTTTTAATCATTTGTTATTATTTTTTACAATTTTAATAATTTTTTCTTATATTCTTTAACAGACTTATTTTGTAGGTTTAGTGCCAGGGAATCTTACGTTTTTCATGGGCATCAAAATTATTACTTTGAATACTTGGTGATAGTTTTGAGTTATAACATGCCCCTAAGGTTTTATCCAGTTTGTTTTTAAATTCGCTATAGCATGCTTAAGCATACCCAAAAAAAATTCAACCCAAAAAAAATCTAAAAAAAATAATAATAAAAAAATATTTTTATTTTTTTAGGGCCGATTTTACAGACTGTAAATTAGGGCCGATGAGATCGGCCCCTGGCACTGAAATGGTTAAAGGAGATGATTTAATTAGTTTATTGATGAAGATACCACAGTTGATTGGCAATACTTCAATTATATCCCACTGTGGAATTAAGACATGATCATTAGTAATTATTGCCCTCTCTTTTTTATATTAAAGATGCATAATCTGATTTAACGCCCCTAAATTACTATTTCCTTGGCTTCGGGGGTAAAAAATATATGATTTGAGTCGAGGAATCCACCCATCAAAGCTAAGAGTGATCAGATATTGATGTTTGAAATCTTTTATTTTTCACCACCGATAAATTTAAGCGGCCCATTAAACAGTCGACGAGAAGACTGTCTCTGACCAAATTGCGGATGAAGATGGATTGCTCTAAAATCAAGTGGCTTTTTTGTGTCATATATTTGACGAACCGGCAAATTTTGTTGAACAAAAAGTTGATAACAGGTTTTGGGCAATTTTATACTATAGTTGACTGTGGTTAGCATTATTTTTGGGCAATTTCTCGATTCTGGTAACTGAAGCGGCATTTAAAAAAATGTTGTTGTTGTTGTTGGAATCTGATATGGGGACCATCGAATTGGATTGAGCACCTTTAAGGATATGTTTGAATGTTGCTGTAGCGTCCTCCGATAGCAGTCCAAGAACCAATACGATTATACAGATTGCACTGGATATATGTCGCGTGTCGTAAAAGTGAGGTTGTACAGTTTAGAGAACAGAATGTTTGACGAAACTGACTTATATCTCCGAATCTGTTGAAGGGCACTTTCACCCTCCTGTGTGAGGGCCAGGGGGCACTGCCTAACCGTGTCCCCCTGCTCTAGCATCCCTGGTGACATCATGTTAGTGGATCGATTGAAAACACTCTTGTTTTGGAAATTTTCAGCCTTTTATCCTTCTTCAGCAAGACGATAACATAAACAGGTTATTGAATTGTTGTGTGACAGCACATTAGAATGCAGTATTTGTAAACAGCAAACTCAGATTCATTCGGATTCTGAGTCTATCTAAATTCCCGTCAAGTTTTCATTTCTCAGAAGGCTTGCGGTATTCCCGGGAATTGCGTCACTTTGCGCTATATATGTTAATCGTTTCGATTGGACTCCTTTATCCTGATGCTACTAATAGTGAGTTCTGTTTGGCGCTACTGACGTGGAATCCCGGGGTTGGCAAATGAAAACTCTATGAAAGGTCATCAGATGCTGTGGATAAGGAGTCGATTATTTACGGCATTACTGTAGATTGCAGTTAAAATCACTCAGAATCTTGACAGCAGGAAATATTTTTCTGAGAACACCTGACTCTTCAATCTGAGGAGTAATTCATAATGAATCACAAGAAGTATTGTGTTTCCTCAGGCAAGAATCCTAGAATACGATTAGAAAATGTCAAGGAGGATATATGTGCGCAAGAACAGAAGCAGACTGCCAGGATAGGGACCCAAGAAACACCTGTCCCTGACAGAATGTTACCAGGGACTCTGAAACAGGGTGGGGGGAATGATGGGGGTACATCCACTGCCCTGCTCCAAAGGGGCACAAAGTGCCCTTTCAAACAAGCCTTGAAATAGTGTGCCTGTCATTTGCAGAATGAGGTTCCCAGAGGGTGAATTTAGTGATGCTACCCCGCATAGACCCCATAAGGTGAATATGGTGATGCTAGCCTGCTGTGTGTGGTAGTATTACTATATTCACCTTCTGGGAACCTCATTTTTGTCATATTTTGAAGCCTGCATGTAAATGGTGTGATTTATGCAGTTCTTCTCTTAGTCTTGTAATTAATGCGGGCTAGCATCACCAAATTCACCCTCTGGGAACCTCATTCTGCTGAGGTGTAAGCAGAATGAGGTCCCCAGAGGGTGAATTTGGTGATGCTAGCCCGCTATGCGGGGTAGCATCACTAAATTCTCCCTCTGGGGACATCATTCTGCAAATGACAGGCACACTATTTCTGCAAATGACAGGCACACTATTTCAAGGCTTGCTTTCAAACTTCACAGAAAGGCAAGAGGGGCAATAAACACCCCATTATTAACAGAGGAGTATTATATTGTCCTAAGAGACAATTATACCCATTATAGCAGCTTAACCCTGAGAGCTGCGATGGTGCAGCATTAAAGATCGTGTGTCAGTGCATTCTCTTATATATGTGAGTCTCTCATAGGGAGCTCTCGTATATAGGAGTATGCACTGGCTTAGAAGGTCAAGCTACATATTGTTAGGCCAAATGTATTCTCTTATACACATATATGCGAGACTTGCATGTCTAAAAAAAAATGCATTGGCACAGGGTTTTCGCAAACTTTCAGGAAGCTCCAGTTTGGAAAGGGTTCATATGAGCTTGGACCTGGAGAGTGCTTTAAAAGTGCCCTTTTTTGGAAGTTGTGACCCCTTGCCCTTAGATGCTTCCACCAATGAATATTATTATGTCACTCTGAGTTCACAAGCACCCTGCAAGAACTGAAACATCAGCAGAAAGACAAAATGTTATATTGTTCTAGTTATTAACTAGATGATGTGCCCGACCTTGTCTGGGCTATTTACGGATTTATTTGTGATCGCCTCCATCTGGGCAGAATATACAGCGAACTTTTGTTTGATCAGTCCAGAGAACTGCCTATATGAGCATAGTCAAGGTGAAGGTCAAGGACATGGTCGGACGTGAAATTGGACCCACCCATATTGTTCCCGGGACCAAAGTAGACTCATACCAAATTTGAGTCTGATCGGTCGAGGTCCAGGAATTTGCCTATATGACAATATATGAGCGAGTTCAAGTGCACAGTCGCACATGAAATTGGACCTGCCCATATTGTTCCCAGGATCAAAGTAAGACTACATACCAAATTTGAATCAGATCGGTCGAGCAGTTTTCGAGTATGTTTCGCTATGAAAATGACAAGCACACACCTACTATACATATACATTATTTTAACAACATATGACACTATCACCTCTACCAATTTAAGACTAATCCATTCAAACATTGTTGGCCTGAAGATATGGCCCCAAGCAACTTTTTTGTCTCACTGTACCCCACCTTCCCCTATATAACACACATACATACATTCATACACACACACACACACACACACACATAGACAGAAGTTCCAAAATATATAACAGATATCCATTTTGATAGCATGTGAGAGCTTTTATCCTTCGCAAACTAAATTCTCGTTGATGATTTGATTCCAAATGAATCGTTTGTAGTTAATATTTCGATAGGATAATAACAACTTATATAGGTATGGAACATTTCTCCAAATGAATCTTGATAGCGGGGGGGGGGGGGGGGGGGGGATTAGTTTCAAATGAACATGTCACTTTTCAATCTGAGGCTATAATTCAAACTGAATCTGATAAACATTGTGCTATTTCATGAGATTCTGTAGTGAGTCTTGTCCCCACATCTTCTTGTAAAAATCAATCTGATTGGCTACAACGCCAAGTTCAAATTACCATGTCTCCATCACCCTTGACAGTGGGGTTGAAGAGATGAAATATTGTGGGTATAGATATGGGGGTGGGGGGCTGGATATATGAATGACCTTTGAACTGGCAGTTTCCACCAATCATGATGTTGCTCCAGCATGCCATGTTTGATGTACATGTACTCACCATTGATCAGCTACTGAATTCTTCTTATGGGTGTGAATTAATGTGACAACTGATGAAAACCATACTTTGCCAGACATATGGGTTGTTAACAAGTTTCCCACATTTACAACCAAATGGATCATCTAGCACAAAAACTTAATATTATTTGAAAGAACACATATGTTTTTTAGAAACCTTTAATTTTTCATGTAATTTTCCCTAGTATATTTGCATATTTGAGTTTTTCAGTAAAATCAGCATTTTTTTTCAAAATGCATATTCCCAGTTTACTTGTATCTCATTTGCCGATTGACCATCTAGGATAAGAAAAATAAAGCATATTGAGTTTAAAACAATTAGATTCGCACACAAGAATGTTAAGTTGGACCTTGAAGAGACACAGCTCATTTGAACCTCCAAATTATGTTGCCATATTTCCGACTAAATCCTGAAAAGTTACCCATAATTCTGCTGTGGTTAAGCAGTCGATTAATTAGGGCATTACTGTAGGTGATTCCAGAAGAGGGATAACAAAAGGGTGTTCTCAATATCTCATTTTAACCCTTTCATGGCGGGAGCTGCACAGGTGCAACATTAAAGATCCTGTGCCAGTGCATTCTCTTATATATGTGAGTCTCCCATATATAAGAGAATGCACTGGCTTACATTAGGTCAATTCTCTTATATATACATGAGGCTCACTATGGGAGACTTGAATATATAAGAGAATGCACTGTCACAGGGTTTTCGGAAATTTCAGGAAGCTCCAGTCATGGAAGGGTTAAAAATATGATATCATAATTAGGAATCAAGAAATCAATGAATCGAGAATTGTTATCAACCATTATTTGTCAAAAAAATAAAAACGAACTAAAATTGCCATCGCACAATATATAATGAGAAAGAATAAGCTATTTCAGTTGATGAAAATATCATTTGTCATTAATATTTGGTCTCAATAGACCCTTCTTGACTTCAAACAATAAATGATTATTTTAACCTCCCTGGATCACATCCCCGGATCACCTCCCAGTCCCCGGATGACCCTGCTATTGATTTCAGTGAAAATCCTTACCTTTATATATGTTGAAAACCAAGTCACATTTTTCATGATTTATTCTGGAAAATTTGCCTTGCACTTGCGAAACATGGTGGTTTATGTTTTAAACCTTTACCCAACAGAACGGCCCTGTGCCAATGCATTCTCTTATATATGCGAGTCGACCATAGGTCGCCTCGCATATATAAGAGAATGCATTGGCTTAATGCATTAAAAATTATAAAATTGTTAAAGAATGTAAGAAAAAATGGTAAAAAGTGTCAATTTTTTTTTTTTTAGGCCAATGCATTCTCTTATATATGCGAGGCGACCTATGGTCGACTCGCATATATAAGAGAATGCATTGGCACAGGGCATAACTGTAACTATCACAATGTGGTCAAGAAGCCGGTTCCAATGATATCCATATTTGTATGGTTCTATTGAGACAGACCGAAGATATTTTAGGCTGTTGAAGGTTTATTTGGCCGGTTTTGGCCGGTTTGTTGGGTAAAGGGTTAAGGTAAATATGTAATAACTAGCATGTCCTGACAATATGGAAAACATTTCCAAAGATCAACAACCAATAGAAAATGAAGCAAGATAAAGATTAGTCCGGTCCACAGACTAGATACAGATTAGCACAATTATTTTTAAAAGGCTGCCTATAGTATAGGTGAGAAAAACTAATGTTTATAAGATAAAAAAAAGATATGACAAAAGAAAGCACTTACCAATAAGGAATCAATCGTAAAACAGATTGGTGGTCTCAGCTTGATGATAAAACGTTGGCTTCCACAAGCAGCCGATAGATCGTAATGTGAAGGGAGGATTTCTCTGCTATTATATCATGGCAAGCTCACACACTATATGGCCATATCACACACACAAGCACTGTATTCAATATGGGGGAGCAACACATGAACTGTAGTAAAATAGCTTGTCTGTTGGTAAAGATGCATAGGAAACAATAGAATGCATGTTAGTAGCTTTACTGGGAACTAACCCTTTGTCTGTGGAATGTGACCGCATAGTTAGCACATTTTTATGTCACACAAGCAGTATATTGAATGGGGCAACACATATTAAATTGTAGTAAATAGCTTGTGTGCTGGTTAAGATCCACACGAAGCACAGGAAACAATAGAATGCTATTTTAGATGCATTACTGGGGTTTAACCCATTGTCTGCAGAATGGGACGACATAGGTGGTACAATTTTATATCGCACAAGCAGTATATTGAATGGGGCAACACATAATTGTAGTAAATAGCTTGTCTGCCAGTAAAGATGCACACGAAACAATAGAATGCATTTTCATTTGCATTACTTGGGTTTAACCCTAAGTCTGCGGAATGTGACGGCATAGGTAGAACATTTTTACGTCACACAAGCAGTATATTGAATGGGGGCAACACACAATTGTACTAAATGGCTTGTTTTCTGGTAAAGATCCACACGAAGCACAGGAAACAATAGAATGCTATTTTAGATGCATTACTTTGGTTTAACCCTTTGTCTGTGGAATGTGACGGTATAGATGGCACAATTTTATATCACACAATCAGATTATTGAATGAGGCAACATATAATTGCAATAAATATCTTGTCTTTGCAGTAAATATCTTGTCTGCCGGTACAGATGCACACAAAACAATAGAATGCAGTTTCACTTGATTTACTGGGAACTAACCCTTTTCTTTGGAATGTGATGGCATAGGTGGCACATTTTTAGGTCATACAAACAGTATATTGAATGGAACAATAGTTGATGGTACACTATTCAAATTTCATGCAATTCTAAAGTAATGCCATAGAAGACATACAGTAATGCCCTAAATAATTGACTCCTTAACCACAGTAGAATTATGGGTAATTTATAAGGATTTAGTCGGAAATATGACAAGCCATTCATCGGAAAGCTCTCATTGAGAGCTTTCCGATGAATGGCAACAAGCCATATTTCCGACTAAATCCTGAAAAATTACCCATAATTCTACTGTGGTTAAGGAGTCGATTATTTAGGGCATTACTTTTTTGTATGTCAATTGCAAGGGCTGACGTCCACTACAGATAAAAGGTCGCTGACCACAGTGTCCCCCGAAACGGTGGCTATTTCCAAGATGGCTAACTCCAAGGTGGCTATAACTCCAAGATTTGCAGTGTTGGGAATCAAATTAATATTATCCACATAAAACATTATTGAAATTGGTTAATATTTGTTCGAGATATATTGGCGAAAATTTGTCAAATTAAGGGGTAAGAAAATCAGAATCGGACAAAACTGGTTTTCGAATTTGTCCAAGATATTGTGGCAACCAACTCATAAACGAAAAAATTATTGAAATCGGTTAATATTTGTTTCAGTTATTGTCCTTACGATAAAAAAATGGCGAGAAATTGTCAAACTAAGGGGCATAACTCAGGTAAGAAAAATCGAATGAAACTGGTTTACGAACTCGTCTGAGATATTGTGGCAGCCGGTTAATATTTGTTTGAGTTATTGCGCTTACGACCAGATCGGATGGATGCACGAACGCACGCACACACAGATGGTGCAGATTTCTTTAGTCCCCCGAAAAATTAATTTTCGGGGGACAAAAATAGCCCCTTCTATACTAAACACTCATTGATAGTAGTCATCCCATAGGAAATGTTTGCATTTGTTTGTCTAAATAACGTTTTTAAATTCGAAGAGCATTAGAATGGGGATAACAGTGTGGTGTTTTGTGATTTCGGAAAGGTACAGGATGAATATACTGTGGCAAATACCTGTTAATGGGCTCCGGCTCCGCCGTCGCCCACTAACTAAATTTGCCACAGTATAATCGCCCTGTACCTTTCCGAAATCACAAAACACCACACCGTTATCCCCTAAATGAAAGAGTTAATGACTCTAGCCATAAATAAATTTTCATTATAATTACCATGTTGTTTTACATTGTTCATAAAGTAAATGAGTGTATTTTGCACAAATTGCACTCATCCATGGTTCAAATTAATTCATTTGTTGCGTATATATATTCTGTTGAGTATAAAAGGAGATGGTCCCATAAATGGCCGGTTTAGTGTACAGCACCTCTTTAACCTCGTCACTGCTAAATGATGTTGTGTGCTGGGCTGTTGACATTATTGCCATTTTCCAGTGGGAAAATATAACGGGAGTATCCGAAGAACCATAAAACTGACTCAGTTGAAAGGCTATCATTGATCACAATCGTGGAACATCATACACTGTTTGAAATGTCGAGATACAGAATTCCGATGCACCAATCTCTGAGTTCCAGTTATCTATAATGGCATACTGCTAGTATGCTGAAATAGCACATGGTTTGCACTTTTATGTCCATAATAGTTATGGACGTCATAGCAGCGAAGAGGTTAAATATCCTGTGCCAGTGCATACTCTTATTATCATCATCATCATCTTTATTCATGAACGAGTCGCACTGGCTCTTAGTCCCCTGTTACAGGTTAATAAAATACAGATTGTCACAATCTACCGTAATTAATGTTTCAAAAGTACATGTACACACTTATAAATATTTGAGTCATAATCACTTCAAGGTAATTATATTTGCACTATTTATCCTTTTCCCTTTGATGTAGAACTTCCGTGTTGGAAATGTCTCTCTTTTCATCTTTAATTCCGATCGAAGTGTAAACTGCTCCAAAAGTTCATCTTTTGTCTGAGTACTCTATTAAAATAGATTTTTTCTTTGCTTGTAGTGTCTTTGTTATTCTTGTAATATTTTATTGCAGTTTGAATCATGTTGTTTTGTGTGGCTACAGAACTTGTTGTAATGTGTACATGTCTATTCTTGTTCTCCATTTTGTTGCCAATTCTTTTAAATGTGACTATGTCTTCTGAGTTAAAAGTTGTCATTTAATTCTTTACAATTTGCTTGATCATTCACCACTCATGGTCTCTTCCCATCACTTTCGGGTATATTAACTACCACCATATTTCGTTGTTTTCTGTTGATCTACTTTCATATGCTGTTCTTCGATATATCTCTTGATATCTTTGTCCAGTTTGTTGATAATTCTTCTTCAAGATTTGATTGTATTTTCTCTGCTTTGACTTGCTGTTCATCCAATAAATCCAAGTCTGAATTTAATGTGTCTGAAATTTGCAGAATGAGGTCCACAGAGGGTGAATTTATTGACACTATCCTGCATAGCTTAGGCCTCATCTTCTCTGGAAAATGTCTTTATTATCAAATTTATATAGAAACTTCTTCATATAGATTCTATTTCTTTTTTAGTTTAGTTTCTCTATATCCCCAAATTCGCAGATGACACATTGCAAAATCGAGGTTCCCAATGGGTGTACATCACAATATTCACCATTTGGGAAGTTCAGTCTGAGTCTATGTCTCCTTTAGCAGATGAGACCATGTAGAATGAGGTTCCCCTCTGGGGACCTCATTCTGCAAATGACAGGCACACTAAACTCAGACTTGTCTGACTTGGTTTTCAGTTTTCCGCATCATTGATTCCACGTTATTGTCCATCTCCCCTCTGATTAGATATAATCTGTGATCACTTTTTGAGAGTCTCTTCTCTATTCTTTGAATAAAATTTTCCATTATCTGCAATGGAGCTTTCCACAGAGGCCACACCCACAGCGGTAGTCCCGCCCACTGGTAAAAATACTTTATCCACATAAATATTGTCTGTTACCTGAGATCGACTTCCGAAGTGAACACATCAGCACTTACCCTTATGTTATGTTAACTAGCTGAAACAGACTCATATGTATATGATTCGTTCAAATTTGATCTTTTAACCAGTTTGATTTTAAAAAAATTATTTAGATTAAATTTTTTATTTTTGTTTTAGATTGAACTTTGATCTGCTGTTGAATAAAAACAAAATAATAATTTGTTTTTGAAATTAAAAACAAATTTAAATTAAAAGTTTTAAATAAAAAATTTTATATTTTCTTTTTAGATTTTTAGATTGAATCTTTAAAATTTGTTTTAATTTTTTAATTAAATTGTTTTTTTACTTATAAATTAAATTTTGTTTTAATTTAATTAATTTAGAAATTTTCTTTTTAGATTGAAACTTCTTGCTAAAAAAATTCAAAAATTCGAAAAACAAATTTAATTTTTTTTATTTGTTTAAAAAATTTAATTTAAAATATAAATTCGTTATAACATCTGCCGTGGTACCCCGAGGCACCACACCAAATTTGGTTAAAATCGATCAAGGGCTCAGGAAGAAAAATTGCATACAGACCAAAACAGACAGACAGATCACTGAACTCTAATTTATCTAAACCAGAGAACATACATTTGTTTTGCCATTAAATGTGAAAATTATGACAAGTGTCATGCTAAACGAAAAAAATTGTTATAATCACGGATAAATTTATAACATCATGCCGCAAATATAAATCTCAGTATATTATGATTTGACAACAAAAAAGTTGTTTGAATATAGCCAATTTAACACTGAATGTATGCATGGATATCAAAATTAGGGTGAAGAAAGATGGCGTCGAAAAAAAATCTCCACAGCCAGCGGCCGGCTCGGCACCTGATTGGTCGAATATATTCTAATAAATTGCCATTGGGCGGGACTACGCTGTGGGCATGGCCTCTGTGGAAAGCTCCATTGCTTTTCTATTTCATCCTTGTGTGTTGCCATTTTTGCAGTGTGTTTTTTATTACATCAAACTGAATGACAATTAAGTTTTTTATGATCTCTTCCATATTGTAAAGCCTATCTGATACTAATTTAGATACAATATCAATTTTTGTTTCAAGTTTTTTCCATTTTTCCTGGCTCTTCCTTGTTTTGTTTCTTTTCCTTTGAAGACATCTTTCTTGAATCCGGTAATGTTATTTATACTTTTTGAAGTATGATTCAAGTTTTTTCCTCAAAGTTCATATGTTCATTCAATCTCGTTCAATACTCACGGCTTTTTTCGCAAACTTCCACCCGTGTCCTTGTCCCAGTCATTTGATATAAGGTCACTCGACTCGAGTGTTAATTAAAACTTGAACACTGCAAACTATCATAGTCTTACCGGTATATATGCAAGGATCCCATATTGTTAGGTCAATGAATTCTCTTATACAGTTACGCCCTAAATAATCGACTCCTTAACCACAGCAGAATTATGGGTAACTTTTCAGGATTTAGTCGGAAATATGGTTTGTTTCCAACCATATTTCCAACTAAATCCTGAAAAGTTACCCATAATTCTGCTGTGGTTAAGGAGTCGATTATTTAGGGCATTACTGTATATGTGAGGCTCCCTATAAGAGAATGGATTGGCACAACTAGGGTTTTCGAAAAATTACAGGAAGCTCCGGCCATGGAAGGGTTAACCAAACAGCTGACAATAAGTTCTGCTTATTTATTTATTCAGAACAAAAATCATATTGCACTAATAAAGGTCATGCCAGTATAACAAAACTCAGACCGTGTTTCATTTCAATCAACTTACGGTCTGAAGACTCTCATGGTTAAAATTATTTCAAACGAGAGAAATCTAGCCAATTCACAGCAAGCGATGCGTTGGTTGACCAATGAATAGCTTCTTGCAAATTCAATTAATATTCACTTATTCATACAAGCCACACCCGAGGCATTTGACTGCAATCTCATGAAGTTATCATATAAACGACACGTTATAGTGTCGCGTATCTTAACTGACCAAACGTCGTTTGTTCAAAATCACAACTAACGTACGTTTATTCATATTGGGAAATGTTCAGACAGTAAACATAACAGAATTGTATTTGCAAAGATATTAAAAAAAATACTATTTTCTCCTAACCTACGGATATTACGTCACGTGCCAAATAAGGATAAATTTACAACTTCGTAGTAAATTTCAATGCCGTATTGTAAACAAGGAGATGAAGCAACATGACCGCGGTACAGCTCAATAAAATTTATATATAGCGTGCTCATCGCTATATTAATTGTCATTACATTGTTCTTTATTATATAGCATCTGAATTGCTGAACTTGTATTCTGCATATACAGTGAAGCAATTAACATTGAGAGAATTTTATTGCGCGGAAAAAGAGTGACAACTCTTAAATGTTACATGACCTCGGGCGCACGTGTGTAGATCTATGTGTGTATCGCAATGATAAACACTGCCTTATGAATATTAATGAGTTTTCACAAAAACAGGGAATTTCCCCTTCATCTCTGAAATCAGATTCCATGCGAGTGTCGTCAGACGTAGTGAAAGTAATGAGAGTATGAGACGGAGTCTGGATATATATCAGACTGAGGCCATGCCTATCCTGTCAGTTACAGTAATGCCCTAGGTAATCGACTCCTTAACCACAGCAGAATTATGGGTAACTTTTCAGGATTTAGTCGGAAATATGGCTTTCGGATGAATGGCAACAAGCCATATTTCTGACTAAATCCTGAAAAGTTACCCATAATTCTTTTGTGGTTAAGGAGTCGATTATTTAGGGCATTACTGTATTACAAACAAGCCTGAAATAGAGTGTCTGTGCGTGGCGGACTACTGTAAAGGAACCTCATTCTGCTATGGGAGACCTTGGATCAGATTGAAGTTCCCAAGTTGAAGTTGGTGATGTTCACCCATTAGTGACTATTTATAGTCACCTCGTTTATTCAATTTATCTTCTGCAAATTAGGGGATATAGAAACTGAACAGAAGGAAAAAAGTAACTAAAAACAATGTTAATTTGAAACTATAGACACTTCCCAGAAGATAGGCCTAAGTTTTTTAGTTTCTTTAGAAACTACGTTAGAAAGTTTCTTTTTTAGTTTAGTTTCTCCATACATGTATATCCCCAAACTGGCAGATGACACAATTCATAAGCAAGGTGCCCAATGGGTACACATCACCATCTTCACCATCCGGGAAAATAAGTCTGAGTCAAGGTCTCCCATAGCAGATGAGGCCATGCAAACTGAGGTCCTCAGAGGATGAATTTGGTGCAGTGAGCCCGATAGTGAGGGACAGTGTCACTAAATTCACCCTCTGGGGACCTCATTCTGGAAAAGTCAGACACACTATATCCAGGTTTGTCTGCTGACTGCACAAATATGCAGTCTATAGTTGAGTTGACATAGCATTTAACTCACAGTTTTGTGAACTTGAAGACTCGCTTTCACCTTCAATCGCATCTTACCAGATTTTGGGACCTCATTCTGTAAATGTGACCCGCCATATCAAATCCAGTTTTTTTTACCCTGTGCCAATGCATTCTCTTATATATGCGAGTCGACCATAGGTCGCCTCGCATATATAAGAGAATGCATTGGCTTAACAATTTTTTATCATGTTTTTTAAATAAATGTTTCTTACAATTTTTAGGACATAAAATAAAAAAACATCCATTACCCTGCAGGGAGCCCCACACATATATAGAATCACATAGAAGAGTGTCGTCTGCTCATGTTTGTCTGGGGCTCTGTATGGGTGAAATTATAAAATTGTTAAAGAATACAAGAACAAATTATTAAAATTGTAAAAAAATTGTTAGGCCAATGCATTCTCTTATATATGCGAGGCGACCTATGGTCGACTAGCATATATAAGAGAGTGCATTGGCACAGGGTAAAAAAATCCCGACTTCCGACTGGATTTGATATGGCGGGTCACAAATATCCTAGATCATGCCATAAATCTCTACTCTTGCAAAACGCCCGTAAAGGTCATATTCGACCATGTACAAAACCTTGGAACTTTTGGAACTTTTTGAAGTTTTGACAGGGAACCTTATAAAGTCGAAAAATAACATGGGGAATATATTTCTCTTAGTTATTATCTGTTCCTTAATAATGTACTTCACTATAGATTATTGTCCCAACTCAAAATTGCATGCTTTTCTGTGATTTTTTTTAGCAGATATACCAGGGGGGGGTCGGAAAAAAAATTCAGGCACATATGGCATTTTTTCCCTATCATTTTTTGTACCCACCCACCCCCACCGCCAAATTTTTTTCCGTTTTCGGCAGTTTTTTCTGACCATTTTTTTACACCCACCCCCCCTTTTAACACTGCGGGGGGAAATTCACTGTAAACAGCTGTATATGAATTTCTGTGCATACTATTTATCATGGATGTTAACATGGACATGTAAATAGGAATGAGTCATTTTGAGGTCATTCGGCCAAAAAAACATGGCTGCCAGCGGCCATCTTGGATTTCAAAATTTGCAACAAAATACAATACGATAACTGCCTGCAGTCAGTTTACAGTTAGAATTACATTATTTCTCTCATTCAAAGTGGTTTTGAAGCCCAACTCATTGCCAAAACACTAAAAAACAAGCAGGAAAGTTTTTTTTTAGTTGCAGAAAAAATTGCTTGTTGGTGGCATACGTGCCGGAATTTTTTTTTTCACCCCCCCCCCCCCCCCTGGATAAACCACAAAAAACATTGAATTAGTTACCCAGGAAAAATTCCCTAATTGTAAGCGATGCAAAGCATAATCGCTCACAAATTCACTTAAATTTGGAGTTGGGACCTTCACATACAGCGATGTACATTATTAAAGAACAGATAATAATGTAGAAATATATTTCCCGCGTTATTTTGTCGACTTTATAAGATTCCTTGTCAAGGTTTTGTACTGGTGGAATATGATTTTACCCTGTGCCAATGCATTCTCTTATATATGCGAGTCGACCATAGGTCGCCTCGCATATATAAGAGAATGCATTGGCCTAACAATTTTTTATCATGATTCATGGCATGATCTACAATTGTCCAGCACCATATTTTGAGTCCTGGAGACTTATGAGGTGAGATCTATAGTGTCCTCACTGCAAATCCCGGACCTGACAGGGCTCACAATGGAAACCAATGAATATTTCACAAGGATGTCACAGTAATAATAATTGATGACGATTCCATAACGTGTTTGATGATTAATTTAGAACCAATAGCACATACTTAATGGCCCATGTGGCACTATGATGAGAACGGATGTTACGGCTCCAACAATTAAATGTATACTTTTGTCGTCACACAACAACGATCAGAAAAGAGCTTTTGACAACCAAATAATCTGCCAGAACAGACTTAATTAAAAAAATATTTTCAACATGAATTCTGTCAATAACGATAAAAAACATTTAAAAGTGTCAACTCAAATTGCTCCAGTACATTTCACTTGTCACAGAAATTTAAATTGTCTTCTACCTGCGACTGTAACATGCATGGTCCAATAACCTTTGTGAAACGCATGGCATATCTCAAACTCTTTAGTGTAAGTTTAATCATTATGGTGTATGTTTGATCATAAGGGTTGTTGATTTAATATATATGACATTGCCAACAATTGCCATTGATGTTATTAAAGTTGCTCTGTTTGTTCCGGGCCATTGTTAGATAAGTCCTGGGCCATTTAGTGAGGCCTATCATTTGGAATTCTACTATCATGAGTGATAAAGAATTATATATATATATATAAAAAGAAACAAGAATTGTCAGAGTGATGATTACCCATTTTTTCACAAACCAAGAGTTCTATAAAGTGTGGTCAGAAAGTGGAAAAACTGGCTATTTAGGTAAGTTGGTTATAGAACTCACATTCGGTCCCGCTCATTGCATTACAAATATCCCAGTAACACTTAGAGACCAACAACAAAAAGAGTTTCATTAAAACTTTTTTTGAAGACTCATTTGCATTTTTAACACTTTCTTGACGGGAGCTGTGCTGGTGCAGCATCAAAGATCCAGTGCCAGTGTATTCACTTATATATGTGAGTCTCCCATATATAAGAGATTGTAGGGTTGGGGCGATTACTAGCCAATGTAATCGATTACAATTACTTTTGATTTACATGATTACAATTATGATTACTGATTACATTTTTCCAATGTAATCGATTACATTTACAATTACTTTAGTAAATGTAATCGATTACTTTTTGATTACATCTGATTACAATTGTTAGTGTCCATCCATTTTGATCGGATAGGAGTAAATAATGAAACCAATCTAATTTCAACAATTGTGTGTTATCTGTGTCCACTGCCAGAATGTACACAGTGTACCACATGAAAATAATTGTACTAACTTTCTATGATGCTTGTATCTGTGCACACTCCACAGTGCTACATTGTGAGGCTATGAGTATCCAATAGCTATTATGGATATTTTAGTAAAAGTAATCAAAAAGTAATCAAAAAGTAATCATGATTACAGGAACATTGAAGTAATCGATTACGATTACTTGTAATAAAAAAAATGTCATGATTACTGATTACAGGTGATTACTCCAATTTTTGTAATCGATTACTTTGATTACGATTACTGATTACGATTACCCCAACCCTGAGAGATTGCACTGCCTCAAGGTAAATATCATTTGGCCAATGTATTCTCTTACATATGTGAGGGGGCCCTATGTGCATTGGTACAGGGTTTTCACAAAATTTCAGGAAGCTGGTCATGGAAGGGTTTATCCAAAAGAACACAGGATAAACATCTGGTTTTAACACAAGATCATGTCAAGAATCTGTACTCGGGCTACCTATGCCCAGAGATACTACTCTACAGTTCAAAACTTTCAGACAGGGAAGATTGTAACATTCAAAAACAGTGTAGCTAATATATTTCTTAGTTAATACCTGTTCCCATGCAGTGTTCACGCTGTCCCAGAAATTCTTTTAGCCATTCTTTTAGCCAAATACCATTTTTTTTAGCCACTTTGCATTTGCTTTAGCCACTTATTTTGGAACATATTTTGTGATAAATTGAATGTTTATTACATTTTATTTTCAAAATAAAACATTACCAATGTAACATGGTCACTGAAATCTAGCTTTCTCTTACGATTCATTTTGGAAATGTGACTTGCAATGACAACCCCGAGTACTTAAAGCATCATTCCCTGATCCCCACTCACAAGTTGTTTTTATTACAACACAAAGCGTTTGCCATTGACATGATATGAAATCAACACCAATGCACACCTATTACTAATTGCTAAGGTAAGGTAAGGTAATGCTTTATTCTCAGCCAATTGGTAACTTGGTGCATGAGAAAACATATAATACACTATGTACAAATGAGAACGCTCCAGTCTAAATATTTGAAAATACACATGCAAACAGTAAATACAGAAAACAATCATCACACACCCAATATAATAACATACACATATATTATATATATATATATATATATATATATATATATATATTCGTCCTATAACATGGTACCGATTGAGACAAAATGTCAAGTAACATCCAAGCACATCTGATCGTATAACATACACGAGGTGCCGATGCTTTTGTTGTGCGGATGTTAGCTGCGCGTGATGTAATTAGACCGAGTACTAAGCTGGCGTGTTTATAATCGCTTCCTTGTCTGGACACAATTGGGAGGAAATTATTTTAGCCATTTTTTTCGCCATATGGTAATTTTTTTTCGCCATTTACAATTCATTTTCTGCCTGTTCCTCAATAATGTATTTCACAGTAGGTGAAGTTCCCAGCTAGAGATTGTATGATTTTGGTGACTTTGTCAGGCCGATTTTCAAATTTCCATCACTTAAAATCATGGAATTTCTCCCATCATGTTTATTCCAATTTAAAAAATCACAAACATTACGCAACTTCGAGCTTGGACCACGCCCTATCGTGAAATAGATTATTAAGGAACAAGTATTAACAAACAATATATTCCCTGTTTTGTTTGTTCAATGTAATGATGTTCCCCCATCAGAACAGGTCAGACATAACTAGAGATGGACCTGTCCCAGGTGGGACTAAGGTAAACCCCGTATTGAAAAGTTTTTGTCGGAAAAGGGGGATAACTCCACACAAAAAAGTTGGGACAGACTTCATAATCGCAGGTACACTATATATATGTGCCAAGTTTTTTTAAAATTGTACAAAAAATGTTGGAATAAAAGTTCGGACAAAGGTCTACACCTGCATTGAACATTTTCTAAGTCGAACAAGAGCTACGCTGGGCGTGCAATATACGCCCTCTCTTGGGTCGGCGGAAACTGGTAAAAAAGGGACATAACTCTGGTAAAAATTGGCGGACGGAACTCAAATTTGAACTTGACCTGTGTTTTGGTGGGAGAAAGTAATATACCAAATTATCATTGAATCCGATAAGCTGTAGTAAAGTTATCATGCGGACAACAAATTTCAGGGATTTTCTAAGTCAAATTACGTCAAATAAGGGGCATAACTCCGGTGAAAATTGGCGGACGGAACCCAAATTCGAACTTGAGCTGTCTTTTCTCCTAATAAACCCACATACCAAATTTGATTGAAATCGGTTCACTCTAACTAAAGTGATCATCCGGACAACAAATTTCATGGATTTTCTAAGTCAAATTACGTCAAAAAAGGGGCCATAACTCTCGCAAAAATTATCGGATTAAAACGAAATTCGGACTTGAGCTGTATTTCGATATATGTAATCCACAAAAATACGGGTTTTGCATATAAACATTCCAAAATCGAGTTATCATCCGGAAACCAAAAAACATAAGAAAAACTGAATTTTCTGAGTCGAAAAAGGGGCATAACTCTGCCAAAAATGGTCGGACAGAACCCAAGTTCGAACATGACCTGTGTTTTGGTGGGAGAAAGTAATATAACAAATTTGGATTCATTCCGATAAACTATACTAAAGTTATCATCCGGACAACAAATTTCAAGGATTTTCTAAGTCAAAAAACGTTAAATAAGGGGCATAACTCCGGTAAAAATTGGCGGGCGGAACCCAAATTCGAACTTGAACTTACTTTTCGGCTAATAAACCCACATACCAAATTTTACTAATTTGGTTCACTCTAACTAAAGTTATCATCCGGACGCCCGGACGGACAGACCAATACTATAATACGGCCTTTTTTTCAAAAGGGCGTATAAAAAGGGGGATAACTCCACAAAAAAAGTCGGACAAGCTCATAATCGCAGGTGCACAGGTTCCCATGGTATTAAATATCTGAGTAAAGTTTCAAAAAAATTGACTAAAAAATGTAGGAATAAAAGCTCAGACAAAGGTATACCCCTGTATTGAAAATTTTCTAAGTCGCAAAAGGGGGATAACTCCACAAAAAAAGAAGTCAAACAGACCTCATAATCACACATGCACAGGTTCCCATGGTCTAAATAACTGTGCAAAGTTTAAAAAAACATCGACCGAAAAATGTAGGAATAAAAGCTCGGACAAAATTGCATCTACGGATGGATGGATTGATGGCTAGATGTTTAGATGGACGGACGGACGGCTAAGCAAGTCAATGCGGGGGAGGGGGGTATAAACAGTTCCCATATTTTTAACAGGTGGAATATGATCTCTATGGGTGTAGCCAGAGTACAGATTCGTGACATGGCATGATCTAGTGTTGCATATATTTCACCAGATTACCCGGTAAGTGTTTTAGATTTTCAAAGGTGAACAGTGTCATTTTCTAAAGTAGTAACATTTCCTTCCCAGTTTGTGGAAAAACACATTATTTATAGTGGCTATACTCAATTTTAGTATTTCATATCCTTGAATTCATACTGCAAGTCCAAGGATGATTTTTACTCCTTAATTATTATTTAACCCTCTATGATTATTAGGCACTTGAGAGAATAGAAAATTAAACTCACCATTATTCTTTCCTTTTCTTCAAGCATGTGTTAATCCAAAGGCTGCCCACCACATAAAAAAGCACCTGTATAAATACAATACAATAATAAATATACATGAGCTACTTGAGACTGCAACAACAGACAGATTAGAAGTGGCACTTCAAATAAAGGAATAACTCATGCAACAGTGAACAGCTGTTCAAACTGATGATCATGTGCAAACATAGATTTTATTAAAGGGTTTTATTAAAGGGTTTTAATTCACACTATGTAATCTATCAAACTACCTTACTGCTACAGTAATGCCCTAAATAATCGACTCCTTACCACAGCAGAATTATTGGTAATTTTTCAGGATTTAGACGGAAATAAGAGCTTTCCGGTGAATGGCAACAAGCCTGATATTTCCGACTAAATCCTGAAAAGTTACCCATAATTCTGCTATGGTTACGGAGTCGATTATTTAGGGCATTACTGTATCTATATTCACCCAGTTTCACTTAAATTTTGCCTTGCAATCCTTTTCATGATTGGAGCTTCCCGAATGTTTCGAAAACCCTGTGTCAATGCATTCTCTTATATATGGAAGTTTCCCATAGGGAACCTCGAATATATAAGAAAATACATTGGTATGCAGCTGATACGGACCCTGGCTCTTAGATGGACCCTGGCTTTTACGGACCACCGGCTAGTAGTGACCCTGCTTTATACACTGTAGGCCTACATGGGCAACGATAAATATGGATGTATATTGCACGTAGCAATGATTGTTACCAAAAAAACTATTATCTACACCTTTCTGGGATATAAGGCGATTATAGTCAACTGGAAGATTGCTAATCAATTACCGGTATCACCGAAATTCAACACTAAACCTTTCAAAAGTTCTAAAGTTCTTGGTCCATCATTGACATGAACTTTGTGAGAGTAAAGAATCATTTAGACTGCTGAAAGTCTGGATATAGTGTGTCAGTCATAATGAGACATTTTCAGAATGAGGTCCCGAGAGGGTGAATTTAGTGACACTATCCTGCACAGCAGACTAGCATCATCATATTCACCCTCTGGGGACCTCATTCTGCTTAGCCCTCATCTTCTGGGAAATATCTGGTCTCCAATTAACATTGTCATTGGATACTTTTTCCCTTCTGTTCAGTTTTTATATCCCCTAATTTGTAAAAGATAAGTTGCATAATCGAGGTGACAAATGGGTGAACATCACCAAATTCAACTGGGGAACTTCAATCTGTTTCTTGGTTTCCCATAGCAGTTGAGGCCTAAGCAGAATGAGGTTCCAAGAGGGTAATTTGGTTATGCTAACCCCTTGTGCGGGATAGTGTCACTAAATTCACCCTCTGGGGACCTCGATCATTCTGGAAATGTATGACACACTATATCCAGGATTGGCTGCCGACTTCAGAAATATGCAGTCTATAACTGAGTTCACATTGTAATTAACTCAGTGTGTGACCGTGGCCTCACTCCTGTGTTGCAAACTTGAAGACGTGCTTTCACCTTCAACCTGGAAGACACAGATATTCTTACAAGATTTGCCACATCATGGTTTACCATATTACACATCTGCAATGATGTTGCGATTTGATTGACTACCTGCATATAAAAATTCTCCAATAATATATATGATTCATTTATACATATAAACCCTCTTATTTTCTGCATGGACTCGCTAAACTAGAAGTCGTAATATTTTTTGGTCATTCATAATTCGCACATAACTAGATGCACGAAAAATAGTACAGCTCATATCATATGACATATGGGTACTTTACTCATAGGCGTAAGGTACTCATATGTCACATGCAAACATTTTGATAAATAGAGGATCTCACATGAGTTTCTATTTTATACGGAATTTATCAACCGAGTTCACTAAATTCGATTTAAGCCGTGGTTTACCGAGGCTCAAATAGAATTTAGTGGACGAGGTTGATAAATGATATATAAAATAGAATGAGTTTGAGATACCTTTTATCACATGATCAAATAAACGCGAAGCAACGCGAAGTATTCATCGAAAACAAACAATCATAAACTTCAGTGATCACAAGTCATTTAAATAATGGCGTGACGTCATCGCACGCGCTAATATTACACGTGTATCTTACCAATAATTGTGAAGCTGGTTTTGTGGGTTAATTATGTGATAATAATAGTTTTAGGCCAAAAAAAAAAAAAAATTGGTTCTCGGGCAATTTTTTTTTCAAATCAATGAGGGAGGGAGGGTTTTATTTTTATTTTTTATTTTTTTCTGCACATAGTAAGCATGGACAAAGATACCTTCCTCTGTCTAGTAATAACCAGAAAGGTAGAGGGAACTGTTATGCATATAAACTCATTTAGTCTTATATAAAAATGACATTGTACTACCAGTGTATGACTGGGATTACCTAACAATGCCCCTGACATTAACTACTGTTATTGTTGTCTAAAAACTGATACCTCCCCATTCTAATATGTGATCCTGAATTTAGTCTTGTGCCTTTCAATTGAATAAAGTTACAATTAGTGTAAGTTGTTCACAATGACTAATTGTAAGAAGAGCATGAGGATCTGAGCTAATCATTTTCTTAATTGTATAGTCATCTACTTCATGTTGTAAGCCTGCAAGTCACTTTTTAACACATTACATGTTAGAGCTCAATGCACACTAATATTCAACACATATCTGCTATGGACATGTTGATCAAATCAACAAAAAAAACAAAACTAATTTTTTTTTTTTCTTTTTTTTTTTTCGTAAGTTTTTTTGTCATAACATCAGGCATTGCAATAAAAAGGCCTAATGCGGCCCTTTTTATATTCAATGCGGCGGGGCCTGAGAACCAAAACCTTTTTTTTTTTGGCCTTACATGCAAAATTTCATTATGGGTGAATTATTGATAATGATAATAAGAAAGTTGATGTTTTTTAACCCTTTCATGATTGGAGCTTCCTGAAATTTTGCGAAAGCCCTGTGCCAGTGCATTCTCTGATATATGCGAGTCTCCCATTGGAGCCTCACATATATAAAAGAATACATTGGCCTCACAATATTTACCTTGACCATGTAAGCCAGTGCATTCTCTTATATATGCGAGACTCGCATATATAAGAGAATGCACTGGCACAGGATCACCATTGCATCTCCCATAATGAAAAGGTTAAATGTACTTGTTGAAAATGATTATTATCAATCACGTTCTCACCAGATATTAATAGTTTGATATAAATTTGTTTAGTTTGAATAATAGATCATCAGACAAAAGCCAGTTCAAACAAAATATCTACACTCACAGTCTATTATTTGTACACAAAACATAACTCAAACAAAAGAATACATAAACAAAACATATGTGCCGAATGTCAAGCTATCATTCCTCTAACGGAGTGTGAATGCAAAACACAATTGAACATGTCACTTACCTGGAGCAGCCAAACAGAAGCATGGAAGTGACCACATTGCACTGCAGAGTCGATTTATATGGGTGTGGCCAATACCTCAAGCACTGTTTATCCAATGTTGCTGCACCATTTTGGTTGCATCTGGTTTAGTACCATTTTGTATTTCACTCCAAAAAGCATGCAACTAATAGTAACCCAGCTTATTAAACTGTCAAAATTGTGTCTGAAATCCAAAAAAAATTTAAAAATTGTATTCGTATACAGTAATGCCCTAAATAATCGACTCCTTAACCACAGCAGAATTATGGGTAACTTTTCAGGATTTAGTCGGAAATATGGCTTGTTGCCATTCATCGGAAAGCTCTTTTTTCACCAGATCGTCATATTGACCTAAATGAACTTTAAAGTTTAAACCAATGTGAATCTGTTGCTAGAATAACATTAGTCCAAGTTTCCTATGACTAAACCAGCTAGTGAAATCGGTAGGGATAATACGGTTTTAATCTAAGTCCCGTCCCTATACCACTCTATAGCGTTTAATATGCATTGTTGACTCGCTCACCTAAAACCATCAATAACTGTGATAAAATATCACATTTGTGACAGTAAGCTGGTTTATTCCATAGAAGACCTATTTGTTCTGAACGCCACATGAGAATACGAACTTGTTTGACCTCACAAAGTGACCATCATCCAGTAAACAGACACAATAGTTAATGTGGTCGTTGATTTAAATAAATTCTATTGTGTACCCATAATAAATTGAAAATTACATATAAACTGTGAGATGTCCAGTATAAGACTTAATGTTTTACTAACAAGTAACATGTGACCACTTGCAATTTAAAAAATCCCATAATAGTAATGCTGTAATAAGATCAAAGTGCACATGTTGGCATGTTGTTATTGTTGTCCTGTGCACCCTCATTCAATATGTCTATATATATATGTTAATTTTATAATATGTTGTAATAATTGGGTCACAATAAATATGTTCAATCAATCAATAAATATGTTCAATCATGTTATTGATATGGAAGATGTTCGATTGTCATTTCGTGTCTGTTTTAAATGTAAACAAACCAAGGTTAGTCCTACATGGCATATTCTATGTGTAAATCAACATGAAAGTTACATTATTATACATCATTACAACCGTAAGATGTCACTCTTTCCGA
The DNA here is from genome assembly GCA_032622095.1 of Siphonodentalium dalli. Classification (NCBI taxonomy): domain Eukaryota; kingdom Metazoa; phylum Mollusca; class Scaphopoda; order Gadilida; family Siphonodentaliidae; genus Siphonodentalium; species Siphonodentalium dalli. The sequence continues at coordinate 239,047,165 of CP136061.1, read as the reverse complement.
TATATTTTGCATCATATATTTATTTTTAGAGTAAAATTTATTAAAATTGACAAAAAATCATGCTGCTGGATCTGGGTGTAAAGTCCCCTATAGAATGGTATAGGGATGGGTCTTAGACTAAACCTGAGTATTATCCCAACTGATTTCACTAGCTGGTTTAGTCCAACAGTATAACATGTTCAATAACCAGATTAAGACAATTTGTTGAACATATTATCTGACCATTGCCTTCATAAGAATGAAAGGGAAACCCCAGTCCAGTAATAACTAGACCAAGGTTTCCTTACAGTCAACTCTCAAGTTGAAAGTAATGAAAATTAGGTCTAGTTTTAATAAGACTGGGGAATCCCATAAGCATTTTCCATCCACCAACCATCACTATTCAGGTCCCATATATATGCGAGTCTCTCAGGGAGACATATATAAGAGAATGCATTGGCCTAACAATATTTACCTTGACCATGTTAGCCAGTGAATTCTCTTATATATATATATGAGAGATTCCCTATGGGAGACCCGTATATATAAGAGATTGCATGCACTGGCACATGATCTTTATTGCTGCACCAGGGCGGCTCCCATCATCAATGGGTTAAAAGTACTTTATACTCAGTCATCAATGTGAATCTTATATTGCTGGTACAGTAATGCTCTAAGTAATCGACTTCTTAACCACAGCAGAATTATGGGTAACATTTCAGGGTTTAGTCGGAAATATGGCTTGTTGCCATTCATCGGAAAGCTCTCCTCAGGGAGAGCTTTCCGATGAATGGCAACAAGCCATATTTCCGACTAAATCCTGAAAAGTTACCCATAATTCTGCTGTGGTTAAGAAGTCGATTACTTAGAGCATTACTGTATGCCATCAGACTTAAAATATGGTGCTGGACATTTGCAGAATGAGGTCCCCACATGGTGAATTTAGTGATGCTACACCCTGACTTAGATTTCCACCGTGCTTTTTGTATATGGTCAAATATGAAAACTCTTTGTATTTTGTATAAACAAATATTGACTTACGTGAATTGATCTGTATTTAACATGTGACATAATGCATTCCTATATGTTCGTATCGTATAATATTATGTTTTTAAAGTTGTTTTAATTATGTTCTTATTCTGAGTAACAAATAAAGTTTAAAATAAATTTGTTTGTCATCAACTGAGAACTGCCCAGAACATGAGGATGTAATTTGGCCAAAGTTGTTTTAATTGGGCCAAAAAATATTGGTAAAAGTTTTTTTTAATTTGGCCAATAAAATTTTCATTTGGCCAAACTTTTGGCCAAAAGATTTTTCGGTCCAGCCCGAACACTGGTATTACGTTGTCATGCAATAAGTGGCGAATAAAAATAATATAAGTTGGATTCATCCATGTCTGCTCATGGTTGAAACAGATTTGCATGGGCAATCAAATGAAAATGTTTGTGACAATCAAATGGAATCGCTGTCATCATTGAACAGAAGGAAGCAGTCCATCTGGTATCCAATATATAATGCATCGGTATATACTTTAGTATTCATGGAAACCTGAGTTTAACAATCAACAGTTGGATAGCTAGAACTGGATTAATCCACTTTAAATAACTGTAGGCTACGAAAAACACATCAACAGGGCTATACTGTGACACCAATCAAACATGTGCATGATGTGTGAACCAACTATTATTTTGGAAGCTCTTTGATGTTACCTACCAAGTAGCATACAAACATTTAGGTACTCAATCCGATTTGATGGTCCCCATATCATCAGATTCCAACAACATTTTTTTAAATGCCGCTTCAGTTATCAGAACGATTAATTGCCCAAAAATAATGCTCAGCCTAACCAGTCAATTATAGTATAAAATTGCCCAAAACGTGTTATTTATCAGCATTTTATTCAATGAAATCTGGCCAGATTGTCAAATATCTAATACCCAAAGCCACGGTTGTATTGCGTTCATTTATTAAAGTGTGCATATTGTGCTTAGATACTAGAACGTTTCTGTTTGTTTTGACAATCGGTAAAAGCCGATGTTCAACTGCAAGGTACGATTAATATCCGATAGGCTATAATCGGCCGATGACCGATTCCGATTATCAGAACATCACTAAATGAAAGTATCAATGACACTGTAGCTCAACTTAGGTAGGGGAATAATTTAATGGTTGACAGTTAAATGGAGGGATGTGGTCTGTAGGGTGTGCCAAAGGATTTAGTGATGCAAAGAGTAAATTCTAAAATGGCCACCGGCAGCCATGTTTTTTTGCTGAATGACCCCAAAATGACTCATTCCCATCTACATCTCAATGTCAACATCCATGACAAATTTCATGAAGATAAATCAAACAGATCGGTCTATAACCCATGCTAATGGATTTTGTAGAAATATTTAGTCATACAAAGAGTAAAATCCAAAATGGCCATTGGTGGCCATATTTTTTGGCCGAATGACCCCAAAATGACTCGTTCCCATCAAGAGGTCACCCCGATGATCCATATGAAGTTTGGTGATGATCAGATCAGAGATGTGGTATGTAGGGTGTGTCAAAGTATTTAGTGATGCAAAGAGTAAAATACAATATGGCTGCCGGGGACACTCAATCAAACTCTGCATTGGGCCAATAAATAAACAAATGCGTTATTATTTTCTGCTGAAAAGTCAAATGCTGCGATAGGCGCTAAACATAAAATTAATTAACCATGGCCTTAATTTCCTTCTTTTTTCACTTTAGCCTGTGTGTTTTCCAAATCAGTGCAGACATTCATATTCTATGCTCGACAATCTTCTGTCTAGAGTCATACTCACAGTGTACAGTCTGTGTCTTGTGTTTGTCTCACAATTTAGACGAACTCATCAGACATTATTAAGGTTGACATATGACTGTCTGCCAAGGACAAGCTACAACTTTGTCAATTCTGACAGGCCGACACTGTTATTCCATCAGCCAGCCGAGATGTGTCACCAACAACTGAAACCAGAAAAATTTAATCAACCCCATTGTGGAGATACCAGACCGACAACAAGCCATCGATCAAGACTTAGTATCTTTGATTTTGAATTGAATTTATTAAATAAGAATGAAGACAAAGAAATGCTAGTGTTACCGATGATGATCAGGTTAACAAACCTACTATAGTCCTCTCAATGCGCTATTGTCCTTCATAAAGGAAAAAAAGAATTTGAAATGTTCTGAGAGTGAACTCAAGAGACTGATATTCAATAGTTAATTATTTCACAGAAAAACTCAGGATCAAAACACAGGTGTAGGTTAATACAATATAAAAAAAATTAACATTACTTTAATATGAAGGATCAAGTTAAAATATGCTTCCCCTTGAATCTTGTTGTTTTTATTCTATTTTGTCTTGTTAAATATAGGTAAAGAAATTAATTGAACATTTTAAAAGTGAAACCAATTCATGAGAAACAACATTTTATTGTTGATGTTTTTGTGGTTTACAGCCCCCCCCCCCCCCCCCCCCCCCGACTTCTCAGGATAAGGAGAAAACACCCTCAGTTCATATCGCTTTAGCCCTTTCTGGTCAGGAGCTGCACTGGTGCACATTAAAGATCCTGTGCCAATGCATTCTCTTATATAGACTACATGTATAGGCAGTCTCCATAGGGAGCCTCGCGTATATAAGAAAATGCAATGGCCTAACAATATTTATCCTTCAATGCTGCACCAGCGCAGCTCCCATCATGAAAGGGTTAAAACAACCCAGTCAGAATTATCCTATCAGGAAAAGTTTTGATAGTATGACATACATCATTTTAGTATTAATGGGACTCTGGGCATTCACCAAGCAAGACTGCAAATAGTGTGTCTGTAATTTGCAGAATGAGGTCCCCCAGAGGGTGAATTTAGTGACGCTATCCTGCATGGTGGGTTAGTTACCAAATCACCCTCTGGGTACCTCATTCTACTTAGGCCTCAACTGCTATGGGAGACCTATGATCAGATTGACATTCTCCAAAGTTCAAGTTGAAGTTGGTGATGTTCATCCATTAGTCACCGAGATTATCCATTTTATCTTTTGCAAATTAGGGGATATAGAACTGAAGAGAAGAAAAAAAGTAACTGAAAACAATGTTAATTTGATACTATAGATACTTCCCAGAAGATGAGGCCTAAACAGAATGAGGTACCAAGAGGGTGAATTTGGTGATGCCAGCCCATTGTGCGGGATACCGTCACTAAATTCACCCTCTGGGAAACACATTCTGCAAATGACAAACACACTATTTACAGCCTTGTCACTAAGGAATAATCAATCAATCAATCAATCAATCAAAGTTTATTTGTACGTTACACCATGTATGGTCAAATGTACATTAACATAGAATAACAAGACAAGAACATTGAATATGGAACAAAATAATAGCAACAAATACATATATGGATGTATATAGATGACAATGTAATTATGTGAGTTGATATTACGTCATCAGCCAGCATCAAACCAGGATGGTCTCAAGTTGATAGGGCAATGTTCCTTTTTCCATGCCTACATATAGTCCAGTGCATTTATGGTTTTACCCAGAACTAATAAAAGTCTAACACCAAGATAATCAAGAACGTGAAAAATAGATGCTTTCTCCATTTTGGTGTCAGATTTTTGGCAAGTTTGTAAGGGTTGTATATTGGGATAACGAATCAAGTGGAAAATAAAGAGCATATTATATTTACTATTATCATGATTAAAGAGACCTGGCTCATTTCAAACAAAATGGCCGCAACGATGGATACCATCTTGTCTGGAGTCTCTGTGGCCGCTTTTTTTTCTTGTTAACAAGTGAAACAATTTACTAGTAGATGAGAACTTAAGGAAGAAAATTAGTGGGGTGATGTTGAGTCCTGGGGGTTGCAAGGATCAACCAATATCTCCTGGACTGTATACCGGTATATAGATATTAGGCGGACACCCATTGACGAATCATTTTACCTCCAAATATCCAGCGGAATTTTAAAAGATTTCGATATGATATAAGGAGGTTAAGGCCCTTCCATATGATGTTTGCTGCGCGTATCGCCCGACAAAGGCGTCTTCGACATTTTCTGCGATTATGGCAGTTACTCGTATGTTTCTGTTAAACTCAAGGTTTGTTGTTATTAGTGTATTTTTGTTAAAAATGATTGCATGGTGCAGCAGTGCACACAGTCCACAACTGACCTAGACCGAAAACTGCTCTGCTTCCAGTGTCTTAGTTCTATATACCAGTAAAAGAAGTCATATTAGCAGCTGACTTGCACGGTTCAATGTACTGAATTGCGCAGTAGTGTTTTCGTAGAATTTTGACTACTCATCGTACGCCATCTGCAAACCCTCATTGCCTCCATGCAGTGAGTTCTATAATTAGACAAACTGGGTGTATCACGAAACTAACACCATGTGGAAAGGCTATATGACAAAAGATAGTGAGTTTCATACTATTCATTGACAATAAGCTACTAGATGAAGTGTTACCTTGTGTGAGATGGCTTATTGTGCGAATTTGGAAGCAATGTGGCAGTTGGTGTGTTTCTGCCAAAAATCGGGACTTGTGAGGGGCCCTACTATATGCAGCAAGTCCCTGGATATGCAGCAAGTCCCCGGTAAATGCAGCAAGTCCCTGGTAAATGCAGCAAGTCCCTCACACCTAGGGTGGATTAGTGGAGTTGTTGATGAGTTTAATCAGTGTTTTATTATCCATTTGATTTATGATCTGTGGCAGTTGATTAGAATTGATTGGAAATCTTTATCCCTTTATAATTATTTAAGATGTGTATTTGTAGATTTTTATATATAAAATAAAATAGTTTTTCTAAGTTTTATTAAGTTGCTATTTCTTTTATTCTACTTACTATTTAATATAATTTAATTAATATGATTTATATATTTTTAAAATATTCCTGTTTTCACTGCGTAAATCACTGAACAGGTGTTTGTTTTTGTAGGACAAAGGAACTTTCTGGGAGTTTCTCCTTTGAAGCTCATTTGAAGATTTGTTTGTTTTCACTGCGTAAACACATGTCGGTGATTAATTAATTAATTATTTATTTCACTGATGTGAGAAAATATAATTCTGCAAAATCTACACCCAGCATGTATCCAAATATTTTTTTATTCAATAAAATCTTCCCAAACGAATGTCTCAATACCTTGGTTTTTCCCTTTCCTTACTGGCCACATATATATACAATTTATTCTAATAAACTTTTCTTTCAGCTCACTGCTATATATATATGTATATTTATAAAACTGTGCTCTATTTTTATTTTGTTGCTATTCTACTATTCTCATGTTACTTGTTTGCATTTACCAATAAAAACATCTAAAAAAAAATCCAACTCTTAATTTTTTCATTCAATGATTCAGTCCCACAATTCAGTCCAATTCCCTTCAATAATCTATCAGTATTACGATCAAATTAAAGCCCTGTGATTAAAGCCCTTTGTAATCAGCACCTCCACTGATTAAACATATCGTTGTGTAAACACGCATGACTAAACCGCCGTAATCCACCCTAGGTGTGAGGGACTTGCTGCATTTACCAGGGACTTGCTGCATTTACCGGGGACTTGCTGCATATCCAGGGACTTGCTGCGTATAGTAGAACCGCTTGTGAGCTGGTGGGCCCTCGTCACTGAATGTGACTGATTTGGCAAATATTGGTACGGTATGTCTGGTATTTCCCCCCAGGGGCCTGTGATTGGCTGTGAACACTCCTATAATGTCTATAATATAATATCAAACTCGAAAAGTAGTCACCAAGTTGTATGTGCTACTGTACATTACTCTGTTGTTCCAATCTGATAGGACTGCCGATTAAAATTGTTGGGGATCGTCAGCTGAAAAAATACCAATTCTTTTTCGCTTCCGGTTCTTGCTCTGAACGGCGGGAAATAGTATCACGTGGTATCAGGTTAAAAAGTAAATTTTACTGGAAACGAACCCCATTATTTACCTTCGTTGTGGTTTATGTTATATATTTATCTTTGGAAAATAACTATATAACATACGTAACAAACTGCAAGTAATAAAGGTATTAATTAAAGAACAATGTTACCGTACTTACTAATCACAATAACGAAATAAAAATGTGTATTATACCTGTACGTGTAACTTGTCTAACTTGTAACGTGTTACCATGCTATTGCCATGGATACGAACTAGGGGTGGAAAGTCTTTAGGGCGCCAAACTTACACGTATAATATATATAAATATATATGGACAAAAGTGGGCAAAACGTGCAAACTGTGACCGGGATGGGGTGTACGTGTAGGCCTACGTGCAGCTTGTTGATTTAGAACAAAAGTTGGAAGACCCACCCCTCTGCCACATCTCTGGTGCAAACAATAGTGGGTATGAGACCCGATGATGACAAGCTGTTCACATTGCGACCGCATGCAGATTCACTTAAAGGCTCACTTAATTTTCGAGTCGACGATTATTTTTTATAGTGACTTGATATACGGTTTTAATAACAATCTATGCCATAAAATATTATTAAACTAGTATAATCATCACCATTTGAAACATCTGTGCCTCAGAAGATGCCAAAGAGAACTAGAAAACTGATGAAATCATGGAATGACTCCCCCCCCCCCCCCTCCCCTTTGCCTCCAGAATGCAACATAATTCAAACTTTTTCATGGAAGGGGAAGAACTCTATCTTTATATATAGAGTTAATCCCCACTGCATTGAAAATAATACTGCTTTTTACTGCAATCTAGATGACAGAACGCGTTGGCAACTCGACAAAAACAACATGTCCACAGTTATTACACCGGATAAGTTGAGAATATAATGTTTTGGAGCTTCCTCTTTCAAATGGTATTGGTTGCTCATTCGAAAATCTTACATCCACACATCATAAGATTGGTTTATTCCTCGAGTCAGGTTGGCCGTATCGCTTAATTGCAATGGTAACACGCGCACCGTGACGCCCGCGTGGATATAAACCTGGCTATTAACCCTGCTGAATCAGACTCCCGTCGGGAGCCTTTATTCGGCATCGGAGAGGTCGCATAAAATAAGCCAAGCTCATAGTGGACTAAATCAGGTTTAGCTTATGTTGCATGGCGCGAGCCACAGTGAAAACACATATATAAAGAGCGTACAACTGGTCTACAACTAGGTTAATATTGAACCTAAATATTCAAAATTATTTGATTCTGAACTATATAGGCCCATAGTAAAGTTAGAGACCCTACATATACTTTGGAAATGTGAGAAATCCAACATAATACAGTTGAAATATATATGCACTTTATTCAGGGGGGGGGGGGGCGGAAAAAAACTGCAGACACAGGGTGGAAAAAACTGTTTACTTCGACTTGGGTACCCCCCCCCCCCCCCCCCAGCAAAAACTGCAGTTTTTTTCCACTGACCATTTGCCCCCCCCCCCCCCCCCCAGGAAAAAAAATCAAATCTACCCCAGCCGGACAACAACTCGGTTTGACCGGAAACCGAAAAAAACACCGGAGCATACAATTCACGAGAAGGTGCTTGGTAACTTAGTTTAGATTATTATGACTAAAATGGTCATTGTCTACCAGTAGAACGCAGATTTGTACCTCGTGATGTCATGACATGTACAAACATGTATATTGGTGATCGCAACGCTTTGTATGCACTTTAAAAAATGACAACTAGTCATTACCTCGACTTTGAAAAAGATGCAATTGAGATGAGTGAGATACCAGCATATAACTGTTTTCTGATACCATTGGAGGAGAAATTGTTTAATACATGCATGGGATAGTTCTGCAGTAAGAATGTGCCAGATAAGCGATCGCAGGCTAGAATTCTGCATTCGACTGGTAGACACCGACATAGTCGGCATTATTAAGAGGGTTAATGGGGGTCAATATCACATGTAAACCAAGACAGTGGTTATCCAAAATAGTTTTAGGTGGATTGTACTACTCATGTATATATGATTTGGATATTAAGGTTAATCCATATTCTATAAATGAGAGAAAATTGAAGTTGTGAGTATGAAAATACATATTGGAGAAAAATTACATGCAAATTTTTCCGACAACACCCCCCCCCTTAAATGAATAAGGACAAATTTACGTGTAAATTTTTGACGCCTAGGTACGCCCCCACCCCCGGTACGTTGTGTCCGCATTTTTTTCCGGCCCCCCCCCCCCCCTGCTTTATTCCGTATTTTCTTAGCCGAGAAGCAGAATTCACCACTCTATATTAACTGTTAGTCATGATTCATTGGGGAGGGGGCAGTGTACGTCTCTAGTTGTCCCACACATACATGTAGAAATACCAATTGTCCTTTAGATATTACAGCCGTGTGTAGATCAAAACAAAGACGCTTGTTGTGTTTCCTTTAAAAAAAACTATCGACCGTTGATTATTGTAACCACTTTGGTTTTATGTCTGAACAGATCTCTGCCAAATTAGAGTCGAGAGTGTCGATGTCTGCCGTTTCACATTGTTGCAAATAGATGAAGGCAAATTTAGTCGCTAGTCTCGCTCCCCATCCCTGACTTAACCCTTTACCCAACAAACCGGCCCAAAACCGGCCAAATAAAGCTTCAACAGCCTAAAATATCTTCGGACTGTCTCAATAGAACCATACAAATATGGATATCTTTGGAACCGGCTCCTTGACCACATTGTGATAGTTACAGTTATGCCCTGTGCCAATGCATTCTCTTATATATGCGAGTCGACCATAGGTCGCCTCGCATATATAAGAGAATGCATTGGCCTAAAAAAAATCTTTTTTTACCATTTTTTCTTACATTCTTTAACAATTTTATAATTTTTAATGTGTTAAGCCAATGCATTCTCTTATATATGCGAGGCGACCTATGGTCGACTCGCATATATAAGAGAATGCATTGGCACAGGGCCCTTCTGTTGGGTAAAGGGTTAAACTATAATAGTGCTAGTGCAACCGCGCATTCAAGTTTGTTTTCAGTTGTATATAACAAACACTCCACTGAAGAAATTGTATACTTCAAAATCGACACGTCTATGATTGCAAAATAATAACGCATAACTGTGTATCTCCTTCCAAAATAATATACTAAAACTTATTAATATTAATAATAAATCTATACTAAAGCATAATATTATATAGCAATATAATTAATTAACCTGCAACCATAATTTGTTCTTTCTACAATGGGTTTAGCTTTCAACTAATAACCGATCTCACTTTGCCATCTCGTTGCCATGAACCTGAACAGTTTAAGGAAACTGATTTCTTTATCATTTTGCATGTAAATAATTTACATCATTATTCTTTTCAAATTCCCATATATCCAGTAATCGCGGCTGGAAATTGTGATTGCCATGAGTCATGAGTGCTGAGCACTTTCAATTTACATAAACACAAGACAGTTTTACACATAAGCACATACAACTAACTAGACGATTTTTATTTTCGGGCCAAGAGACTGTCGCAAAAACAGGAAGCTAAATCTTAGACATTACTCGACAATTATGGCTGATTTAGTAGGCTTCTCGTTGAAACAAATGGGTGCGAACTGCCGCTAGAGGGCGCTAGATTGCCAGGAACCCGTCACCATCTGCTACTGTCATTCGATTAACGTCTAATTTTCCCGGCGCTAATTTGGAGCCCTGCTTCTTGGGATGTGTCCGCAAGGAATAATTTGTCCGCCTATCACCAACACTGTGTCTCGGTGGGGCGCCGATCACCGCAAAAAGCCACTGGTGTGTCTTATGGTGGACGAGTCTGGGTCAGGGGTATAATTTAATTCTGTGTACCAATCGCGTCATTGCCACGACTCCCAGTCAGAGCAGACATGTTAACCATTTATCACGTTCTGTAGAATAACCGCAACCTGGGTTCATTTTCGGATCGGAATCTATCATGCATGTCTCAACGCTATACGTTCGTTTCTTTTCTTTTTTCTTTTTCTCATTTGTTTTCGTTGTTTTTTGTTTAATTTTTTTTTCAGACAAAAACATTGGATTTTAATACAATTGAAAGTTTTGTCATTTTAGGTACCAAGAACTACTCAAATAATTAATAATTTCAAACAACAATGCAATCACCAAATAGCTTATTATGTTGGCTATATTCGTTTATGTCATAATATTGAGTTATGTTTTTAATTGCATGATATAACACCATACATATACCCTCATATATTACACTGAAAAATATTAAAAGCAGTCACAAATATTTCAATCCAATAAAAAACAAATTGGTGTGTGTATATATATATATATATGCAGGCCAGTCCACTCAACCTGAGAGCAATCAACTGGAAATAGGCCACAGTGTTAGCGGTGCCTGGTCAGCTGGGATTTTAGCTATAGACCTATGATATAAAACTAATGCAAGCCCAAAGTTTTATAGCACGAAAATTCTTAAATATAAAACATATTGTATGAGTGGTAGTATATCTGCATGAACATAATTTGACAGTTCTTACATATTATGATGTTACAATAATTGCTTGTACCACATTTCAATACTATATTCCAGACAGTTTTTAGAAAATCCTTTTTAAACTATCAGGAAAGTTGGGGAAAAAACATGCGTCTGACCCTAAGACAGTGTGTGAAGTTGCAGGGCACCACCTCAGGTATGGCAAGCCAAACCGCTATTTAATATTAATTTTACTTAAGTAAAATAAAATTACACTTTATTTTACTTAAGTGAAATAAAATGTCATTTTATTTCACTTAAGTGAAATAACGGTCATTTTTTATTTTACTTAAGTAAAAAAGAATTAAGTAAAATTAACCATGTTTTAACTTAAGTAGAATTCTTTTTTACTTAAGTAAAATAAAAAATGACCTTTATTTTACTTAAGGGGGAGACGCACGTTTTGCATAAATCACAGTAAATCCAGCCAGAAATGGCAAGTGATTTTCAACAAAGAATTTCTCTGGATCTATCTGGCGAAAAATCTTGAATTTTACATATGATAATTGTCATTATATATAGAATCAGAGCAATTATAAAGAGACAATAACAATAATGGATTTTAATACATTTGAGAGGTTGAAAATATTTGTTTCGTTTCTGTCCCTTTAGGTACCGAGAACTGCCAGAAAAATTTATAATTTCAAACAACATGTCAACCATCAAATAGCTTATTGTCTTGACTCCATGAGAGGAGGCTTCATTTGTATCATAATGTTGAGTTAGCTTTTTAATTGCATATTATAGCATCATACCCCAAGTATTAGAATGAAGAATAAAGCAGTCACAAATATGCCAGCCCAATGAAAACAAATGTTCAAATGTGGTGCTGTCCACTCAAGCAGGGAGCAATCAACAGAAATTAGGCCACCGAGTTAAGAGATATGGTGGTCAGATTTTACTTGGTTATGAACCCATGACCCAGAACTCAACTGAGCCCAATTTTTCAATGACCAACAAGCATGGCATGACAATTCTCAATAATAAAAAAATATTTATGGTAGTTGTCTTTCTGAATGAAAATAATCATTAAATTTCATTAATCAAGAAAAATTAAGTCTCCTCTCATGATCTTCAGATATGATATCATGTATATATGGAATGCACTTTCGAAAAAAATCTGTTTTACAGTAGTTCTCGGTACCTGAACACAGTGAAATTTTAAAGATTTTTCATGCCATAAAAGTAAAGTAAATGAGATTATAATAACCAAATGTCCAATGGTTCTTATGTATGGTACCACAATAATCTCTTGTACAAAATTTCACAAAGATATTCCTGATAGATTTAGAGAAAATACATTTTGAAATACCAGGAAATTTTGGCCAAACGTGCGTCTGACCCTTAAGTAAAAAAGAATTCTACTTAAGTAAAATAATGCATTAATTTTACTTAAGTAAAATAAATGACATCTATCGATGACCGGTAGATGGCGTTTATTTCACTTAAGTGAAATAAAGCGCCCACTATGAGAGTCATCTTGCAAACTAATAATTGCTCCCTTGGCACGTGCGCCGGGAGTGCTGTTCATGTTCGTCACCGTATGAGAAAGTTATCTCCCGTTGTGTATTATGAGTGTATTTGAGCAACCCAGGCTACAGTCGTAGCTGGCTAGGCATGCGCAGTAGAAAGCTACAGAAAGCTGCAGCCGGCCACAGCTGGTGGTCACTAACTATTGTACCGCAACTCCGAACTTGGAATGTCGGCATATAATGTTGGCATTATGTTGCTATACCAATTCACCAATGGTCTCGCTCGCTGCAGCAAGCACATTTGAAGCAATAAACAATCGTACTAAATCCATGCCTCCATAAATCTGATATTTAAAAGAGTATGATATGTGATTATATCTCGTTCCCAGCACAATAAGCATCAAACACAAACGCATCACACATTTTAGCAGTTTTCTCTGATTATTGCGGTAATGGCAGTGGGTGTGGAATGTTCTCAATTTTATTGCATGAGGTTGGTGATAATATCATTCTGTCCTTATAACAAGGTCACGTGTGGTTTGGTGGTATTTGGCGTTGGTCTCTAAACTGATTGGGGGAAATCATTAATAACTCTTAACACCTGGTTGCACTTTATTTTACTTATGTAAAATAAATGACATCTATCGATGACCGGTAGATGGCGTTTATTTCACTTAAGTGAAATAAACCCAAATGTTCATTTATTTTACTTAAGTAAAAAAGAATTTTACTTAAGTTAAATAAAAACTGTGTTTTATTTCACTTAAGTAAAATTCTTTTTTACTTAAAGGGGTACTGTACGCCAAATGTTGTTGTTGGTTTCTATAGTCTCCGAGTCGGAGAATCAGGTAACAATTTTTTCATTATTTGAAAGTCTGTTGAGTACGAAGTAGTGTTACGGATGGCAAATTTACCGGAATGCAAAAATACAAATTGTCGTTGTCGAGTAATTTTTGTACAGTTTTCAACCAAATGAATAAATTAAAGTTATATTATATGCATACTAGTCCCATATTCTCATTTAAGTTATTGTATCGTCACTAGTCAGTGAGTGGCTTGAGTGTTCTCCCCGTATCATCATAATATTTTAAGCGATCGTGTGTGCGATCAGTTTAACAATCCAGTATCCCTCAATTACTTTATTTGATTACTTCGTGTACACGGAAATTCGTAATTTAGTCGACGCCATTTTATGGCTCCAGTCATAAATTCAATTTATATCAAATTATTAACTTTTAAATTATTGAATTTTAAGATAGCCTATTAACCTGAGCGTTTACAGAATACATCTTCGACTCAAATTACTTATGTTTCTATATATTATCGATATTAGATCGTTGTTATGACCGGAAATTTAATGAAAATGGCGTACAGTACCCCTTTAAGTAAAATAAAAAAAGGGCGTAACATAATGGTAATTTTATTTCACTTAAGTAAAATTAGTGTGCGTTTTAATTTTACTTAAGTAAAATAAAATGTCATTTTATTTTACTTAAAGGGGTACTGTACGCCATTTTCATTAAATTTCAGGTGATAACAACGATCTATTATCGATAATATATAGAAACATAAATAATTTGAGTCGAAGATGTATTCTGTAAACGCTCAGGTTAATAGGCTATCTTAAAATTTAATAATTTAAAAGTTAATAATTTGATATAAATTGAATTTATGACTGGAGCCATAAAATGGCGTCAATTAAATTACGAATTCCCGTGTACATGACGTAATCAAATAAAGTAATTGAGGGATACTGGATTTGTAAACCGATCGCACTCACGATCGTTTGAACATTATGATGATACGAGGAGAAAACTCAAGCCACTCACTGACTAGTGATGATACAATAACTTAAATGAGTATATGTGACTAGTATGCATATAATATAACTTTTATTTGATTCATTTGGTTGAAAACTGTACAAAAATTACTCGACAACGACAATTTGTATTTTTGCATTCCGTAAATTTTCCATCCTTAACACTACTTCGTACTCAACAGACTTTCAAATAATGGAAAAATTGTTACCTTATTCTCCGACTCGGAGACTATAGAAACCAACAACAACATGTTGGGTACAGTATCCCTTTAAGTAAAATAAAGTGTCATTTTATTTTACTTAAAGGGGTACTGTACCCCAATTTCAATAAATTCCCGGTGACAATAGCGATCTAATATGAATATTATATTATAAAATAACTAATTTGAGTCGACGATGTCTACTGAAAACGTTCCGGTTAACAGGCTATCGTAAAAGTAAAATTGAATTATTTAATATAAATTCATTTATGGCTGGAGTCATAAAATGGAGAATTATGCCATTACGAGTTACCGTTCTTGAAATCGCATATGTTGCGTGTCTTTTATCGACGGCCGTTCGCGAACATTATTGAGTTGCAAACAAAACATGTTACCTGCAAAAGACTGATTCGGAAAAAAGGAGAAAGAAACAAGAGTCATAAAGCGTCAAGTATTTTATAGGGAGTGAGATTGTTCGATGGAAGAGATTGAATGCATCAATCGAAGCTGTGAGCAATGAACTTCCGGTTCTTCCTGCGACCTGAGTGTTCTCCGGTGAAGGTCAAAAACATGGCGCCTAGTTTGAAATCGTAATATTTTTGTTTCCAAGATCAATATTTTCTTCGCTAAATTAGGTTTATACGAAACTCATATAACACGAACACAATCTAACTTGAAAGTTATTTCAATGGGAGTAAATACAAAAAATCTCCTATCTTTGTGTACAGTACCCCTTTAAAGGGGTACTGTACCCAAGATGTTGTTGTTGGTTTCTATAATCCCCGAGTCGGAGAATAAGGTAACAACTTTTCCATTTTTTGAAAGTCTGTTGAGTACGAAGTATTGTTACGGATGGCAAATTTACCGGAATGCAAAAATACAAATTGTCGTTGTCGAGTAATTTTTGTACAGTTTTCAACCAAATGAATCAAATAAACATTATATTATATGCTTAGTAGTCCCATATACTCATTTAAGTTAGTGTATGGTCACTGGTC
Source organism: Siphonodentalium dalli (assembly GCA_032622095.1). Classification (NCBI taxonomy): domain Eukaryota; kingdom Metazoa; phylum Mollusca; class Scaphopoda; order Gadilida; family Siphonodentaliidae; genus Siphonodentalium; species Siphonodentalium dalli. The sequence continues at coordinate 239,031,277 of CP136061.1, read as the reverse complement.
AATGAGTGGCTTGGGTTTTCTCCCCGTATAAGCATAATGTTTCAAACGATCGTGTGTGCAATTGTTTTATTAATCCAGTATCCCTCAATTATAATTTGATTACGTTTTGTACACGGAAATTCCAATTTTAAGAGACGCCATTTTATGGCTGGAGCCATAAAATCAATTTATATTAAATTATTAACTTTTAAATTATTAAATTTTAAGATAGCCTATTAACCTGAGCGTTTACAGAATACATCTTCGACTCAAATTACTTATATTTCTATATAGTATCGATAATAGATCGTTGTTATCACCGGGAATTTATTGAAAATGGCGTACACTACCCCTTTAAGTAAAATAAAACCATGTAGATGGCGCTTTATTTCACTTAAGTAAAATAAAGTGTACTTTTATTTTACTTAAAGGGGTACTGTACGCCATTTTCAATAAATTCCCGGTGATAACAACAATCTATTATCGATACTATATAGAAATATAAGTAATTTGAGTCGAAGATGTATTCTGTAAACGCTCAGGTTAATAGGCTATCTTACAATTTAATAATTTAAAAGTTAATAATTTAATATAAATTGATTTTATGGCTCCAGCCATAAAATGGCGTCTCTTAAAATTCGAATTTCCGTGTACAAAACGTAATCAAATTATAATTGAGGGATACCGGATTAGGAAAACAATTGCACACACGATCGTTTGAAACATTATGCTTATACGGGGAGAAAACCCAAGCCACTCATTGACTAGTGACGGTACACTAACTTAAATGAGTATATGGGACTACTAAGCATATAATATAATTTTTATTTGATTCATTTGGTTGAAAACTTTACAAAAATTACTCGACAACGACAATTTGTATTTTTGCATTCCGGTAAATTTGCCATCCGTAACAATACTTCGTACTCAAGAGACTTTCAAAAAATAGAAAAGTTGTTACCTTATTCTCCGACTCGGGGATTATAGAAACCAACAACAACATCTTGGGTACAGTACCCCTTTAAGTAAAATTAATATTAAATAGCGGTTTGGCTTGCCATACTCAGGCACATGGACATATGTGCGAGTAACTAAATCTGTCTTTCCATAATTATGTAGGTGGCCCGACATAAGTTATTTCCCATATAACGTTACCAAATGTTACAGAATCATCGCCCGCGGGTGGAAACAAACAATTTAGTTCGGTGTAACCTACTTTATCACATAATTTGGCCATAATAGCAGTTTCATAATTATCGGTAATAGACACGTTTAATATCAGCGCGTGCGATGACGTCACGGCGTTCTTCAAATAACTTGCGATCGCTGTAGTTTATGATTGTTGTTTTCGGTGAATATTTCGCGTTGCTTCGGGTTTATTTGATCATGTGATAAAAGGTATCTCACACTCGTCCTATTTTATACGTAATTTATCAACCTCGTCCTCTAAATTCTATTTGAGCCTCGGTAAACCTCGGCTCAAATCGAATTTAGTGAACTCGGTTGATAAATTCCGTATAAAATAGAAACTCATGTGAGATCCTCTATGTATGGAACAGTTGTACTTACCGATCAGGTATCTCTTTATCGATATTATTGAGTCGGAAGACGTATGGAGATCTATATATATATGCCATGCACACACGAATAACATCTATACTTTTGAGTATAGTGAAACCATACAAAGTAGTCTGTGGGCTCTAAACTCTCCCGTGATGACATTTTGTTGTAATATATATATATATATATATATATATATATATATATATACTTCCTTAAGGGGGAGATCAAGTGACCGATTTTGAATTGGATATCCATACAAATATGCATGCGGAGCAAAAGTTTACAGAGCTGAAAATATTTATGAGTATGACCTGACGTATTGAAAACAATAGATATTTATCTGGCGCGTCTGTTTGTAACTTGTTCCGTTATATGTTAGACATTTGTTAGTGTATTTATTTTTGAATTCTGCTTCTGACATTTTTTATGCCAAATTGTGCCATAAACCGACAGACCCTATGAAGCACCAGTCCATCATATACACACGTTTTCAATGGTTTAAAGGCCCACTTAATTTCCGAACCCCCAGATTACTTTATATAAAATATATGCCATATTATATACCATTTGAAAGAGGAAGCTCCAAAACATTGTATTATCAACTTATCCGGTGTAATAAACTGTGGACATGTTTTTGTTGAATTCTGTTGCATTCTGGGTGCCAGAGGGGGTTAAGCCTTCAGCAGTTTTCAGATTCGCCACGATCTTTTAATCCGTTCTATATGTTCTCGGACTCAGTTTAAAGGTACTCAATCCGTAAAGAGGGTCCCCATCTCAACAGATTCCAACAACAACAATCCGATCAGAGGGTCCTATATTACTATTTCTTTGGCTTTAGGGGTAAAAAATATTTGATTCGAGTCGAGGAACCCATCAAACAAAGCTCAGAGTTATTAGATATTGATTTTTGAAATTTGTTAATTGCTCGAGATGAGTACTAATAACTGCCGTCAATTTGGTAACCTGCTCGAGATTTTACGCCAAAACTCTATTCAAACAGACAAGGATGGATAACTCTATAATCAAGTGGTAATAATAACGAAATTTTGACTGTCTTCTGTGCCAGAAAGAATTCCCGATAATGAAAAATAATAGATTTCTAAAATCGATATCTAACAAATCTGAGCATTGATGTGTGACTTCCTCGACTCGAATCAAATATGTTTGACCCCGAAGCCATTGAAATAGTAATTGAGAGGAGTTTTATCGGATTGAGTACCTTTAAAAAATATATATTGGAATGACCCAGTAATAACCTGGAGTGGTGTTCAGGAAGTGTAAGTAGGCGACAGGCATACTGAATGATAATACAAGTTCAGAAGGATTCATATTCAGGGACGTGGCGACAGGGGGTTTGGGTGGTGTGTCACCCCCCCCCCAACATTGGTCAAAATTTTCAACAGTTGGAAATTTCATACCTGACACAACATTAGTTGCCAAATACACACCAACAATAGGTTGAAAATGTTCTTGTAGTTTGATTTTCAAACAATTTATTGGGGAGAATTTATTGTTTTTGGACCAATATTTGCATAATTTGCATGTGATTTCCTTGTTCAGATTTCAACATTTTATGTCATGGTCCCTCTCCCATGGCCAATAGAAAACTGCTAATTAGTTTAAGAAAACAACATTTTACTACATTTGGTCAAAATTGTGGACTGAAAAGGTCATCAGTTGGAGAAATTTACAACCTATAAGGGCGAGTATGAGGTTTGAAATTTCCAACACTATGAAAGCTTGAGGCCAGTCTAGATGCCAGAATTTGGCGATTTTCTTGTTTAGTTTTCAAAATTTTCTCACACCGGGCCGAACAACCATGCAGGGACGTGGCTAGAGGGTATCAGTTCGGGGGGTGTCCACCTTGATAATTCCAACTGCACTTGAATCAGACCAGAGACAATGTTTTGCATAATTCCATTTGCAACCCACCCCCCCCCCCTTGAACCAAACCAAAACACCCCTTCAAATCAGACCAAAGGTTTTGCATAATTTCATTCCCTCATTTCACCTAAGTGTTCACAGGCCTAATGGCCTATTTATAAACCATGGTTCTATCTATATAACCCGGTATGATAGTATAATATCAAATTGCACAAATCCTAACATCTCCAGGCAAATGCACACGACTACGGGCAATAGGCCAGGAGACACGGAGCCGACCATAGTTGTTCGGCCCGGTGTGAGAAAATTTTGAAAACTAAACAAGAAAATCGCCAAAATCCTAGCATCTAGACTGACCTCAAGCTTTCCTAGTGTTGGAAATTTCAAACCTCATACTCTCCTTTAGTTTGGAAATTTTTCCAACTAATGACCATTTCAGTCGACAATTTTAACCAAATGTAGTAAAATATTGTTTTCTTAATCTAATTAGCAGTTTTTTATTGGCCACGGGGGAGGGACAATGACACACCGGGCCGACCATGGAAATGTGTTGGAAATTTCCAACCTGATACCCCATAAGGTTGGAAAATTTCTAACTTATGGCCATTTAAGTCCAAACATTTTACCAAAAGAAGGAAAATATGCAAATATTGGTCCAAAAACAATAAATTGCCCCCAATAAATTGTTTGAAAATCAAACTACAAGAACATTTTCAACCTATTGTTCGTATGAAATTTCCAACTAATGTTGTGTCAGGTATGAAATTTCCAACTGTTGAAAATTTTGACCAAAGTTGGGGGGGGGGGTGAGACACCCCCACACCCCACATGTCGCCACGTCTCATCAACCATGGTCGACCTGGTGTGTCCTTGTCTCTTGTCCGTAGTCGTGTGCATTTGTCTGGAGTTGGACCACTAGATGTTAGGATTTATGCAATTTTCAGTTTCAAAAATATCTTAATGTTCTCATACCGGGTATATATAACCATGGTTTATGAATATATATGCTATTAGGCCTGAGCACTGAGGTGAAACAAGGTGGGGTGCAAATGGAATTATGTAAAACTTTAATTTGGTCGGATTCAAGGGGGGGGGGGGGTGTAGTTGGAATTCCCCAAAGTGGACACCCCTAACGGAGACCCTCTAGTGAGTCTAGTCACGTCCCTGTTCACATTCAGTGATGTGAAATGTTCCGTTTGTTGAAATTATTACCCGAGCATTTTCTGCGAGAACTATGAACAACACTGAGTATTTAGTACAGAAAGGGTTACCTTGAGAAAGCGACCGTTTAATCAGATAATGCTGGACCCCATATCAGGAAATGATAGTGATCCGTATCCTTTAATGAATCGAATGGTTCTGCTGCTTTGAACACGAATCATCAGAATCCCAGGGGACACACTCTCGAAAATTTGAAGAAGAAAAACGAATAAAGTTATAAACGTCATTGAATTGTCGTTTGCCCACAATTCCCCTTAGATGACATGGTCATTAAAGATGCATTATCCGAACTCAAGCCTTGAAATAGTGAGCCTGTCATTTGCAGAATGAGGTTCCCAGAGGGTGAATTTAGTGATGCTATCCCGCACAGCGGGCTAGCATCACCAAATTCACCCTCTGGGAACCTCATTCTGCTAAGGTGTATACATATATATATATGTACGTCTAACTGAAGATGTCTAATATGGCACATGGCTTCGTTTAGAACTAATGTGGGTGGTGTCATGATGTTCCCACAAGATGATTCCGTCGTGACAAGATGATCGTGAAACAGGATATATTGAGCATCCTCTATTTGTGCGGAGAGACCGGACGTTTATGGTATTATATCAACCATTAACTTAATTGCGTTCAAACTGTCTACGCCTAATATGCAGGGACGTGGGGCGACAGCTAGGGGAGCTTGGAATTGTTCTCGTTGTTTGATTTTCAAACAAGTAATTAGTGGGGACTTTTTAGACCAACGGTAGCATATTTTTGTCAAAATGTTGGTGTCTGAAATGGCCATCAGTTGGATTTTTTCCAACCTTTAGGGGGTGTCAGGTTGGAAATTTCCAACAGTTGGAGAGCTTTCCAGAGGTACCAGTTGTTAAGTTGGGGTGCAAATGGAATTCTGCGAACATGGGAGTTTCTCTGGTTCAACCGTGGGGGGGGGGGTATAGTGTTTGAAATATTAAGGTGGACACCCTCAAACGGGGACACCCTATAGGCAAGTCCCTGCTAATATGCCAGACATCATGCACAACATCGCTTAGATAACTATGGTGTATTTTCTTGCCTCAACTCTAAGTATTCAGTCAGAGGTATAAAATGATAATTTTGAGACACAGATACCAGTCAATATGGCTGAAATGGTCACTGTCAGCCCCTTTCGTCCAGTTGGGTACCCAGCTATTTTAAATTTAAATTTTTTTTAGACCAACATATAAAGTTATATGTCTATTTTTGGTCAAAGTGTTGGTCTGAAATGGCCATCAGTTGGACAGTTCGAACCCAAAAACTTTTTTAACTCCCGTTTTCCAATAGAAATTTTGTAGAGTTGTACTGTTGTGGGACACTTTTCTCATAAGCATACGGGATCTTCGCTCCATTTATATTGGTACCGATATGACTGAATATCTGACCTGTACTTATATACTATAACGTGCATCTATCTGGCCTATACTTATATACTATAACGTGCATCTATCGGGCCTATACTTATATACTATAACGTGCATCTATCTGGCCTATACTTATATACTATAACGTGCATCTATCGGGCCTATACTTATATACTATAACGTGCATCTATCGGGCCTATACTTATATACTATAACGTGCATCTATCTGGCCTATACTTATATACTATAACGTGCATCTATGGTGAAATAATATCTGGCCTATACTTATATACTATAACGTACATCTATCTGGCCTATACTTATATACTATAACGTGCATCTATGGTGAAATAATATCTGACCTGTACTTATATACTATAACGTGCATCTATCTGGCCTATACTTATATACTATAACGTGCATCTATCTAGCCTATACTTATATACTATAACGTGCATCTATCTGGCCTATACTTATATACTATAACGTGCATCTATCGGGCCTATACTTATATACTATAACGTGCATCTATCTGGCCTATACTTATATACTATAACGTGCATCTATCGGGCCTATACTTATATACTATAACGTGCATCTATCGGGCCTATACTTATATACTATAACGTGCATCTATCTGGCCTATACTTATATACTATAACGTGCATCTATCTGGCCTATACTTATATACTATAACGTGCATCTATCTGGCCTATACTTATATACTATAACGTGCATCTGTCTGGCCTATACTTATATACTATAACGTGCATCTGTCTGGCCTATACTTATATACTATAACGTGCATCTATCTGGCCTATACTTATATACTATAACGTGCATCTGTCTGGCCTATACTTATATACTATAACGTGCATCTATCTGGCCTATACTTATATACTATAACGTGCATCTGTCTGGCCTATACTTATATACTATAACGTGCATCTGTCTGGCCTATACTTATATACTATAACGTGCATCTATCTGGCCTATACTTATATACTATAACGTGCATCTGTCTGGCCTATACTTATATACTATAACGTGCATCTATCTGGCCTATACTTATATACTATAACGTGCATCTGTCTGGCCTATACTTATATACTATAACGTGCATCTGTCTGGCCTATACTTATATACTATAACGTGCATCTGTCTGGCCTATACTTATATACTATAACGTGCATCTATCTGGCCTATACTTATATACTATAACGTGCATCTGTCTGGCCTATACTTATATACTATAACGTGCATCTATCTGGCCTATACTTATATACTATAACGTGCATCTGTCTGGCCTATACTTATATACTATAACGTGCATCTATCTGGCCTATACTTATATACTATAACGTGCATCTATCTGGCCTATACTTATATACTATAACGTGCATCTGTCTGGCCTATACTTATATACTATAACGTGCATCTGTCTGGCCTATACTTATATACTATAACGTGCATCTGTCTGGCCTATACTTATATACTATAACGTGCATCTATCTGGCCTATACTTATATACTATAACGTGCATCTATCTGGCCTATACTTATATACTATAACGTGCATCTATCTGGCCTATACTTATATACTATAACGTGCATCTGTCTGGCCTATACTTATATACTATAACGTGCATCTATCTGGCCTATACTTATATACTATAACGTGCATCTATCTGGCCTATACTTATATACTATAACGTGCATCTATCTGGCCTATACTTATATACTATAACGTGCATCTATCTGGCCTATACTTATATACTATAACGTGCATCTATCTGGCCTATACTTATATACTATAACGTGCATCTATCTGGCCTATACTTATATACTATAACGTGCATCTGTCTGGCCTATACTTATATACTATAACGTGCATCTGTCTGGCCTATACTTATATACTATAACGTGCATCTATCTGGCCTATACTTATATACTATAACGTGCATCTGTCTGGCCTATACTTATATACTATAACGTGCATCTGTCTGGCCTATACTTATATACTATAACGTGCATCTATCTGGCCTATACTTATATACTATAACGTGCATCTATCTGGCCTATACTTATATACTATAACGTGCATCTGTCTGGCCTATACTTATATACTATAACGTGCATCTATCTGGCCTATACTTATATACTATAACGTGCATCTATCTGGCCTATACTTATATACTATAACGTGCATCTATCTGGCCTATACTTATATACTATAACGTGCATCTATCTGGCCTATACTTATATACTATAACGTGAATCTATCTGGCCTATACTTATATACTATAACGTGCATCTATCTGGCCTATACTTATATACTATAACGTGCATCTATCTGGCCTATACTTATATACTATAACGTGCATCTGTCTGGCCTATACTTATATACTATAACGTGCATCTATCTGGCCTATACTTATATACTATAACGTGCATCTATCTGGCCTATACTTATATACTATAACGTGCATCTGTCTGGCCTATACTTATATACTATAACGTGCATCTGTCTGGCCTATACTTATATACTATAACGTGCATCTGTCTGGCCTATACTTATATACTATAACGTGCATCTACCTGGCCTATACTTATATACTATAACGTGCATCTATCTGGCCTATACTTATATACTATAACGTGCATCTATCTGGCCTATACTTATATACTATAACGTGCATCTATCTGGCCTATACTTATATACTATAACGTGCATCTATCTGGCCTATACTTATATACTATAACGTGCATCTATCTGGCCTATACTTATATACTATAACGTGCATCTATCTGGCCTATACTTATATACTATAACGTGCATCTATCTGGCCTATACTTATATACTATAACGTGCATCTGTCTGGCCTATACTTATATACTATAACGTGCATCTATCTGGCCTATACTTATATACTATAACGTGCATCTGTCTGGCCTGTACTTATATACTATAACGTGCATCTATCTGGCCTATACTTATATACTATAACGTGCATCTATCTGGCCTATACTTATATACTATAACGTGCATCTATCTGGCCTATACTTATATACTATAACGTGCATCTATCTGGCCTATACTTATATACTATAACGTGCATCTATCGGGCCTATACTTATATACTATAACGTGCATCTGTCTGGCCTATACTTATATACTATAACGTGCATCTGTCTGGCCTATACTTATATACTATAACGTGCATCTATCTGGCCTATACTTATATACTATAACGTGCATCTATCTGGCCTATACTTATATACTATAACGTGCATCTATCTGGCCTATACTTATATACTATAACGTGCATCTATCTGGCCTATACTTATATACTATAACGTGCATCTGTCTGGCCTATACTTATATACTATAACGTGCATCTGTCTGGCCTATACTTATATACTATAACGTGCATCTATCTGGCCTATACTTATATACTATAACGTGCATCTATCTGGCCTATACTTATATACTATAACGTGCATCTATCTGGCCTATACTTATATACTATAACGTGCATCTATCTGGCCTATACTTATATACTATAACGTGCATCTATCTGGCCTATACTTATATACTATAACGTGCATCTATCTGGCCTATACTTATATACTATAACGTGCATCTATCTGGCCTATACTTATATACTATAACGTGCATCTATCTGGCCTATACTTATATACTATAACGTGCATCTATCGGGCCTATACTTATATACTAAAACGTGCATCTGTCTGGCCTATACTTATATACTATAACGTGCATCTATCTGGCCTATACTTATATACTATAACGTGCATCTATCTGGCCTATACTTATATACTATAACGTGCATCTATCTGGCCTATACTTATATACTATAACGTGCATCTATCTGGCCTGTACTTATATACTATAACGTGCATCTATCTGGCCTATACTTATATACTATAACGTGCATCTATCTGGCCTATACTTATATACTATAACGTGCATCTATCTGGCCTATACTTATATACTATAACGTGCATCTATCTGGCCTGTACTTATATACTATAACGTGCATCTATCTGGCCTATACTTATATACTATAACGTGCATCTATCTGGCCTATACTTATATACTATAACGTGCATCTATCTGGCCTATACTTATATACTATAACGTGCATCTATCTGGCCTATACTTATATACTATAACGTGCATCTATCTGGCCTATACTTATATACTATAACGTGCATCTATCTGGCCTATACTTATATACTATAACGTGCATCTATCTGGCCTATACTTATATACTATAACGTGCATCTATCGGGCCTATACTTATATACTATAACGTGCATCTATCGGGCCTATACTTATATACTATAACGTGCATCTATCGGGCCTATACTTATATACTATAACGTGCATGCATCTATCTGGCCTATACTTATATACTATAACGTGCATCTATGGTGAAATACTATCTGGCCTATACTTATATACTATAACGTACATCTATGGAGAAATAATAGAATTACTTTGAAATACGCTCCATTTTGTGTTGAAATTCCGAGAACGGGACATATATAACGGCTGAGAACGTGACGTGGAACCGAATCGCATTCAAGTGATTATTACGCCCACTGCAGAGTCGTTATTTCGTGAGAATCTGGATTCAGAATCCGAATCCGATTACGGGGGCGGGGCTAATTCCCGATTCTAGGTCAGATTTCGACATCCACGTGGACTCCGATACTATGTTTAATGTTCTCCCAGCGTCAAACATGGCTCATGTATTTGGTTTAAACAGTATTTATTCCATGAACAATACAACACAAATTACAACATATCAGAATATAACATCATGGACCGGATTCGACATTAAGCGTTTGTGCTTATGTGAGTCGTTTCCGGGAATCAGTTTTTATCCATCCCACCCAGCGAGAGAGTGACTGTCTGATTTATATAATATTGTGTCGTACGATATACTATCCTTAATCCATATGTTACTGTCGTTCCATGTAGCCGAGGGTGGGTATATGTACGTCAGGTAATGGCATTGTGTAATTGTGTATAGGCATGAAGAACAAATTAATGTTTATAAATAATGATGGTGTATCTCTTCCCTACGTTTATGTATAGATTCAGATATACATGTAGAATAAACTTATTTCTTTTCACTGGCACTTCTTTCCACTTCATTTCATTTACTCATGTATTTGACAAAAGTATCATTTGTATCTTATATTTATAATGTTCATGTTTGTTGTGAAAGTCATGCTTTTCTTCTATGTGTATATACATGGCACCTAATTAGCTGCTAATCCGGCTAAATCGCATCTTTTTTCAAGTTAAAGTGTGTTTATTGATGAGGGCAAGCATTTCTAACAGCTCTAACATCTCCTGAATCAAATTCCGAAGACGTTGTGGAGAACACACAAAACTTGTCAGTTGTACAGGGGCATGGCGACAGGGGTTGCTTGGGGTGTATCGACCCCCCCCCCCGAACTTTGGTACAATTTTCTTAGCTGTACAGTCATTCATACGTGAGGAAAGTCAAGATTCTTTTGACTAACTAATGATACGCACAAGGCATCAAACGCAACAAACCCGATTTAAACAAATACATATACAAACTTTTGACTAACTTGGGGGAGGGGGTGACCGGTGATCTGTATATATGTTCAACTTGTTTTGGTAGTCATGTTGCTTTGCCATTACTAATTATTATTTTTCAGTATAATAACATATAGGAGGGGAGTACCCTTAAGTGAGTCAGCATTTGTCCTCCAATCCCATTGTCTGCATAAACAAATGTATGTGTTATATATCGTGTGTTATCTAAATTGACAAATACATATGTTTAAACTAAACTTTTGTACATTTCCAGCAGTTGGAAATTCCATGCCTGACACAACATTAGTTGGACATTAATTTGACACCATACATAGGTTGGAATTGTTCTCATTGTTTGATTTTTCAACCAGTAAAAGTTGGTAATATTCCAATCTTAGGGTGTGTCAGGTTGGATATTTCCAAGGGGGTGGGAATGGAATTATGCGAACCTGTGAGTTTGATGTTAGTTCAAGTGGGGTGCAGTTGGCCGGAAATTTGATGGAGCACTCCCATGTGAAACCTCTAGCCACGCCCCTAGAACTTGTACGTACTTAATCAATAATTTGACTGACATTTCCACTATATAGTCCTGAGATCCTAGAATAAGCTTTACATTTTGTTTGTGCGATTGGGAGATGCAGTTCACGTGCACGTTCACAACTGTGGCTTCATGGGCAAAGCTTATTTTCCAGCTAATGTACAGACACTATTGTTCAAAACGACTGCATTAAACGAAACAAAACATTTTAAATATGAAATTGCTATTGAACTAGACCGTAGTATATACATGTACTCGTAGTTTGGTATCTCGGGGTGGTTGGGTTCACAAAACAGAAGTCCAGTATGAATGCAAATATTCTCTATTATCGATGTATAGATGGATAGATGAAGTGATGAATCAATAAATCGTAGCCCTGTAAAAGAAATTGAACAACATATATTAGAATTATCATTAGTTTGTATCAGATTAAAGTTATACTTTAGCATCGAAATTATGCAAACTATTTCCAAATTATCCACTGACTAAAATTACATAAAAGGATTTTATATCAAATCAAAAAATCCACAGGCTTTACAAAAATGTAGCCATTTACAATCACATGGCGATATTATATAAAAATGGGGTTTTATTACAATGTTTCATTAAATTAGAGACTTTGATAAAACAGTTTATCACGGAATACAATTTACTGGTTTCAGCGTTTTAAATAAATTATAAGGGATATAAAATTGCTGGGTAGCAACAATAGTAAAAGCATATGTAAACTATAAAATTGATATTTACCTGTCAGTCCGACAAAGCCACGTTTTACCACAATGTACTGAATTTAGATACAGCTAGCTACACGAGCATCCGCCATGGACGATGACAATTTGAGAAAGAGAACAAATTAGTGCAGGGCGGGAAAAAATGAAGCATGAGTAACAATCAACTCACTCAATATTCACGACGTGATTGGATAGCCAAATAAGGAAATAGGACAACCAATACAAACTGCGCATGTGCGTGTTAGTATCAAATAATGAATACAATAGAAATATTGCAATGAGTTAACCCTGTGTTGTCGATTAATATTCATACTGTTTATAAACTGAAAATACCGTAAAGTACCACACTGTTACAGCCAACTGAAAATACCGTAAAGTACCACACTATTACATCCAACTGAAAATACCGTAAAGTACCACACTATTACATCCTCCCCCCTGATGTAAAAAAATGACATTCTTGTCATTTCTGACTTAACAGTAACTGCTGTAGCTATTGGCTATATCACAAAGAGTCTCTCACAGAACATGCAGTTCAGCTCGGATTGTCCATGCTGACTGTGGGTGGAATAACAAAAGAAACCCGCCATAACATATCCAATAGCTCAGAATACATATCTGTTAAATCACTCACAGAAAATATAAATCACATGAAGATACAATTAATCCTCAGACAAATGTATTTATAACAAAAGACTAATCAACATTTCTAATGAACTATTTTTGTTTTTTGATGTTTTTTTGTCAACGTTCTTATACAATCAATATATGACATGACTACAATATTAAAAACAATATTTACACAAAATATCCCACTATACCTCATACTATTACAATTTTACACACCTTTGTAATGATGTTATACATACTCATCAGGATGGTCGATGGCAACCCTGGGTCTTCAGACAATACTCTGATAAAATTGAAAACGTACAATACGAAGCAGCCCGAATTGTGACAGGGGCCACCAGATCTGTCGGTAATTCTACACTTCTAAACTGGTTGGGAAACCTTGAAATCACGTCGTGAAAAACACAAATTAAAAGTGTTTTATAAAATGGTAAATGGCCAGTCACCGACTTATCTTAGAAGACTAGTACCCCCGACTCACGGACAACTATCTAGGCGTGAAACTAGACAAAGCAATCACTTCAAAATCCCTGATTTTGACTATGAATATCACAGAAGATCATTTCTTGCATCAATGACGTCCCTATGGAATAATCTCGACAAAACTATTATTAAAATGGATTCCCTTTCAGCATTCACGAGGTCTCTCGACTTGAATATGAAGAAGACCCACAGATGGTTTTACTATGCATATACCCGCGAAGCCCAAATACTGCACGCCCGACTAAGATTACATTGTAGCCACCTAAATTACCATACTTATTCTAACTTTATCTCCGATCATCCCAGGTGTGTCTGTGGTGAAATTGAGGACACAGAACACTATTTACTTGAATGTGTTAGATACCGCTCCCAACGTCGCTCACTCTTATCATCAATTTCTAATCTGTGTATTGTTACATCCGAGGGCACTCTTGTGTGGATCCACTAAAATTTCATTGGAAGACAACTTAACAATTTTCACAGAAGTCCAAAAATTTATCATTCGTACCAAACGTTTTATATGATGGCAACAAACAATTCTCCGCTGAGTCACACACTCATTGATATTAAACACACTAATGTTAGTCAGCTATAACATACGATAATTGATTACAAATTTGACACTGTTGCGTTATCACGGTATGTTATACGGTTTAGAAGAATAAACAATACAAGCGAGTCCCCTTATGATGTGACGTTGGATCAGAAGCAAGGTCAGATTCCCAACCAGTGCATAATATGACAACAGATTATCCACACTCGTCAAAATCCCCTATACTGCCAACAAGATATATCATAATTTCACCCCTCACCTCCCTTATCATATCCGACATCCACCTTAATCCCCTAAACTATTCTCACATAACCAAAATTTTTCCATATAAAACTACTTTATATTCATCTGAAAACCACCATACCCTTCCAACATACTCCCACATAACCCAAATTATTCCATATGAAACTACCTTATCTTGAAACACCTATCGAACCGGCCCACCCTGTGAGTAGACAAGTATACGCGATAAAACGTCAACAATTTTAAACCTGAAGCCCACATTTACTTGAAACAACTTGAAGTGTTTTAAAATCACTCTCACAGGACGGACCTTGTCATAAGCCAATCGGAAATGACTACCAAAAGCTTAAAGCTTGTTGTCGAATCCCTT
This sequence comes from Siphonodentalium dalli, assembly GCA_032622095.1. NCBI lineage: Eukaryota > Metazoa > Mollusca > Scaphopoda > Gadilida > Siphonodentaliidae > Siphonodentalium > Siphonodentalium dalli. The sequence goes on along the minus strand of CP136061.1, from coordinate 239,016,099 downwards.
TCATATCATCACTGTTAATATTTGTCTTGTTTTTGTAATATATAATGACTAATATGGAATAAATACTGTTTACACCAACCATTTGAACACTTCATAGCTTGTTGAAACATTTCCAGGATTTGTATTTGTTGATTGTATGTTAACCTGATACTCTGACAAATAACTTGGGGGTTTATGCTCTCTCAATGACCTCCTTAACCGAGGTACTGGAAGCACTATCTCTTCAGTTTCAGAAGAAGATAAATATACCGTTACAGGTGCAACCTCAGTTGTCTCAGTAACATTACCATGTTCCGGAACGCTTTCAAGTTCAACCTGTCTGGTTGAATCAACAGGAGTATCTACCCCTTGGTGACTATCTGGATCACCCTGTGGGTTTAACTCTTCACTTACCCCATCATTATGCTCCACATCCATATGCGAAAAAACGAACATGTCCAAGTCCTCATCAGGTTCTTTGTCAGCGATTGTCGGACCAATATCAGGAACATCATTGCTCTGTAAGGCTGAACAATCATCAAGAGCATCCCCTGTGCTAGGTATCTCTACATCTTCAAGAGGTAGACTGCTTACTGGCAACAAATGGTTCCTGTGCAGTGTCCGAACTTTCCCAGCATCGCTTGAACTACAAACACAGGTATATCATCATTAGGCTGTTCAATCACAGTGTAGATTTCTTTGTTGAAACGATCTGCAATTTTGTGGCGTCCATCGAATGCAAGTGTTTTGACCAAAACTCGATCTCCTGGATTGACAAGAGCACCACTGGCCTTCTTGTTGAAGTTATGTTGATGATGCTGTTGTGCCTTCCCTGTAGCCTTCGACACAGTGGCATATGCTGCTGAAAATTTCTCACGTAAATCTGAAACATACTCCTCTACAGAAGAATCACAATTAACATCAGTATTCAAACCAAACATAACATCCACAGGAAACCTCGGATGGCGACCGAACATCAAGAAAAAAGGAGAATATCCTGTAGTTTCGTGTCGCGTAACGTTGTAGGCATGCACTAAAGGTGCAACATGGCGTTTCCAATCCTGTTTTTGTTCAGGATTCAGAATTCCAAGCATCCCCAGCAGAGTGCGATTAAATCTCTCAGTTATTCCATTCCCCATAGGATGATAAGGAGTCGTTCTCGACTTTTCGATTCCACACAGACGACATAACTCCTTGATTAAGTTAGACTCAAAACAAGGGCCCTGATCTGAGTGTAATCTGGAGGGAAAGTAATAATGAGAAATGAAATTGTTAAATAACACATCTGCTGTTGCCTTGGCGGTCTGATTTTTGCACGGAAATGACTGAGCGTATTTGGTAAAATGATCCATAACTACAAGAATGTATTGGTATCCTCCCTTGCATGTTCAAGACTCAGAAAATCTGCATAACAGTTCCATTGGCTGAGAAGTTGTAATTGAAACAAGTGGAGCTTTTACATGCATTGACGACTTGCGTCTTACACATCTGTCACAATTTCGAATGTATCTTTCCACCATTGAATCAGTTCCAGTCCAATAAAACCTATCTTTAATCAGACTTACTGTTCTGTCTCGTCCGGGATGGCCAACATGATCATGAAGATGTTTTAAAACCATTTCCACTTCCACTTGAGACGAAGGAAGCACAAGCTGGTGTTTGAGTTGACCATCAATGGTTGTTCCACGGAACAGTGTACCTCGTTGTAGCCTCAATGAATTGAAATTCCCAAAAAAGGCATAATTCTCTTTGGACGAGTACCACTTCTCACTGCTGTCATACATGGTCCAATCAATGCATCCTTGTTCTGCAGTCTTCGCCAGTCAATATGTGTCATATCATCTAACTCCATACCTTGATCAAGATCATCAATCACATTCTCTGAGAAGCACAAAGACTGGACATAAGGCTGCAGACATTGTATGGATTTGCACACGGTCCTCACAGATTCTCTTGAAATCTTGTGGTTGTCCTCCATATCCTGCTTGCTTGGAAGGCGCGACATACCATCTGCATTGGATTTGCCGGGTCGATAAAAGATCTCGAAGTCATATGCAGAGAGAGCTGCGAGCCATCGGTGAGCAGTTGCCTCCACTTTTGCTGTAGAAATAACATAGGTAAGTGGATTATTGTCAGTAAACACCACAAATCTGTTGCCATACAAGTAATCTGTGAATTTGTCTGTAACTGCCCACTTAGGACTAAGAAATTCCAGCTTATGTGCAGGGTAGTTCTTTTCTGCTGCATTTAAACTTCGACTGGCATAAGCAATGACTCTATTGTGACCTTCAGATTCTTGGTACAGTACAGCACCAAGTCCATGAGATGAAGCGAAGCGTCCGTATGTAATTCAAAAATTTTAGAATAATCTGGATACCCAAGTACAGGAGGTGTAACTAAACACTTTTTGAGCTGATTGAAAGACTTGTCCTGGTCTCCCCCCCCCCACACCCATGCACTAGGCTTAGATTTGTTCTTACCTTTTTTCTTGGCTTCTGTGGTCGGTGGTAAAAGATCCGATAATGGGCGAGCAATTTGAGAAAACTGTCGGACGAATTTTCTGTAATAAGATACAAAACCAAGAAAACGTCTGAGTTCATCTCCATTGGAAGGTGTAGGCCATTCCATTATCTTCTCAATCTTGGGTGGATCCTGACTAACACCATTTCTGGACACTTTATGTCCAACATACACTACCTCTTGCTTCAGCAACTTACATTTCTTTGGTGACATCTTCACTCCGCATTCTCAGAATTTCTGAAACACTCTTCTAAGATGATCAATATGGTCTTCAAATGAGTTAGAATACACTATCACGTCATCAATAAAAACACTACAGATGTCTAAATTCAATCCGTCCAAACATTGCTCCATTACTCTTTGAAATGCTGAAGGGGATCCACAGAGACCCATAGCCATCGGTTGAACTCATAAAATCCAAGGTTACCGACATTAAATGCTGTACGTGATTTATGTTCCTCTTGGATTTCAATTTGATAAAACAAAGAACGAAGATCTAGAAGTGAAAAGTATGAATTTCCAGCCAAACGATCCAACAATTCTTCCATACGAGGAAGTGAATAAGAATCTTTAACAGTCTGTTTGTTAAGAACACGGAAATCCACATATAGTCTAAGCTCACCTGATTTCTTTCTCACAAGTAGCATGTTGGAAGCATAAGGGCGAATAACCCCTGCTGCCAAAAGTTGCTGAAGGTGATCTCTCACTTCTTGAATCATGCCAGGTGGAATCGGTCTATGTCGTTGCTTGAATGGAATTTTTCATCTGTCAAATCAATGCGATGCTTCACTCCTGGATAATATCCTATATCAAAGTCACTGTGTGAGAATACACTCGAAAATTCAACTGATAAACTTTGTACAATGTCAGTTTGATCCTTTGATAAAATATCACAACTTAGATCAATTTTCTCCAATTCAGAACCTTTAGGAATAACATCTGGTATGTTATTCAAATCATCAACTGAAACAGGTTGCAGTTCACAAACAATACTATTTGGTGATATGCAAATAGTTTTATCAGTATTGTTTGAAACACACACTTCCAGTAATTGTTTATCACAAAAATTGTAATTCACAAGAGAACATTGAATATTCATACTGAAAATACCGTAAAGTACCACACTGTTACATCCAACTGAAAATACCGCAAAGTACCACACTATTACATCCAACTGAAAATACCGTAAAGTACCACACTATTACACTATAAGACTTGATAGTACATACGTGTATCTGATAATCCATCGATATCATATAATCCTACTATTTCTTGAATAAGAAGGAACACATAATAACGAACAAAGCAGAAGACATATCCATGCAGGTTCACGTGAATTCGGTCAATGGTGACGTATCCGCCAAATTTGAAATCGACATGCGTTCGGGCGGTATTTTATGGATGGAATTATGAAACGAACATGATGAAAGTGACAATGAAATCGACAACGTTTTCCTTCAAGTTCACCATCAACCGAAGTGCTCCCCCAGCGTTACTATCAATAACATTATTATCTGGCTAATTTCAGTAATATTCTCCCTGTTTACACTTGATAACACAAATTTGTCTCCGCATTTAAAATTCTTTGATATATATCGTTTATATTCTGCAATAATTTGTACACAAGGGACGGATTCTTATGTTTTATTGTGTTTTTAAACTCCGAGGTGGTGCAATCTCAGTTTGTTTACATTATGAACGTTTGAGTCCGTCATCGGAATCTGAATCTGAATCTGGATTACGACGAAATAACGATTGATTACGATTACGGTATGTTCGTTTACTGATTCTGGTCTGTTCGTTTACCGAACCAAGTCGTACAGGGACTAATCAGTAATCTGAATCCAGATTCTCTAACGAAATAACGAAATAATAGATCCTGAGTGTCTTTTTGCTCGAAACCATGCGACAATGCCCAATTCAGCGTTAATGGTGGCTTTTGAAACATACATTTTTCAGTTTATATATGGACGTGTTTTGGGTTGTACATACGTACTTTGAAATACGCTCCATTTTGTGTTGAAATTCCGAGAACGGGACATATATAACGGCCGAGAACGTGACGTGACACCGAACCGCATTCAAGTGATGATTACGCCCACTGGGTGTATAATGCGATACTGATCTGGCGATGTCATTGGAGCTATATGGTAACTTTGATTAAATACGTACTCGCTGCCGGCGTACCGGTTAGACTTCGCGGATGTATATTCGCAGTATTATCATTGTTGCAGTATGTAACTTTTATTGCTGCATCAATTGCTTTCGATATTTAGGTATGAACAATGGCTGGTCCACAGGAACACAATGCATACTATAACAGCTAACATGCGGGAGAAACGGTGGTGTATTTAATCAGATTAGTAGATATTTGGTCCGCATTTAGAGGCTTTTTGGTGTGGTGAATGTGAAACCTTCAGTGATAAGCCGTAGTTGTTGTAATAATTTGAAGGACTAGTACTGTTGTTTTAACGGAATTCTCAGGTGGTGCATTCATGAAACCAATATATTTTATATATGCCTGTATAATATGATCTGGAGGGTGTTACCATTTCTGACTATGATTTTCTTGTACAGAGTGTGAGCGTGTATGTCAATAAGCGAAATCGCTTGGTGGCGGTTACAAGGTGGACGATTCCGCGGAATCTAAGTCCTATCAGGTCCGATTCCAAAATTATACAGACCACATCGACAACCGTCAAATTTCTGGAGTAGTGCGACATCCGGTGACAAATGGAGGATTTATCACGAACAAGTGATTTCGCCTAAATAAAAGCAGAGGGTAAGAAATGACTCGGGAGGTTACGAGTTTACTCAGCTGCATGGCGGTTACAACTTGGCTCATAGTCGGATACGAGTAGACTTTTTTCGGATGGTACGAGCTGGTTAGGGTACGAAATTACTTGCAGCCGATCCATCAAAGTGACATCCCGATCTATCTAAAACGTCACACATGTACATGACTTGTGCTGTATTCTGTTCGTAAAAATACATGTATGTACGTGATAAAAACTACCATATTGTATATTCATAATTTACAGAGTCGTTATTTGGTGGGAATCCGGATTCAGAATCCGAAGCCGATTACGGGGGCGGGACTAATTCCCGATTTTAGGTCAGATTTTGAAATCCACGTGGTCTCCGATACTATGTTTAATGTTCTCCCAGCGTCAAACACTTTTATCTTAAACTTTTAATTTTGTCTAGTTTTAGTGAATGTCAATTTTATTGTGCTGGTGCAGTTGAAGAGTGTGAAATGTGTTCGATTCATCATCATTCTGCCGGTGTGGACTTTTACTGGGACCCTGGATATCCGTTGTGTGTACGCGTTACACCAACTCTATCATGATGGACTTTATGTATACAGAGTTTCGCAGTGGGCCGATCTGAATATGCGCTACACCTTGCTTTGGATACAGAGTTTCTCAGTACGTGCTCCGGCCGGTCTGACTATGTGTTTATGTGTTATATGTATTTATGTATTGACTTTAAAGGACTTGGACTTTCACTGATCTGAATATGTGTTTATCTCATTGCCTGGTGTACAGAGTTTCTCGGTTCGCTGATCTGAATATGCGCCGATACATTGACTTCACCATGAAAGAACTTGGCGTACTGAGCTTCGTGGGTTGATGTGTTCTCCGAAAGACTCAGTGGTTTTCATGATGTCAGTTCACGTTTCATACCCTCCATAAACAACCTGGATTCAACCCAACTTCTTTCGGAACTTTCGGCTTCATATTCTGTGCCATTATACCAGCTCTGTTGTCAACATTTGTGCAGGACTATATACATGTTTTAAGGAACTCTCTTTGTTTTATGTTGATATGTATGTTCTTTTTTACATGTATTACCCCATATATGGGGGTGCGCCGTAAAATTATCGGCGGAATCTCAATAAACCATACCATACCATGGCTCATGTATTTGACAAAAGTATCATTTGTATCTTATATTTATAAAATTCATGTTTGTTGTGAAAGTCATGCTTTTCTTCTATGTGTATATACACGGCACACAATTCGCTGCCAATCCGACTTAATCGCATTTTTTTTTCAAGTTAAAGTGTGTTTATTGATGAGGGCAAGCATTTCTAACAGCTCTATACATGTAGGTCTCCTGAATCAAACTCCGAAGATGTTGTGAAGAACACACGAAACTTGTCAGTTTTACAGGGGTTGCTTGGGTGTCTCGACCCACCCCCCGAACTTTGGTACAATTTTCTTAGCTGTGCAGTCATTCATACGTGAGTAAAATAAGGATTTTTTTGACTAACTCTTCCAAATAATGATACGTACAAGCCAGCAAACGCAACAAACAAAGCCGATTTTAAATAAATACATATACAAACTCGGGAGAGGGGTGACCGGTGATCTGTATATATGTTCAACTTGTTTTGGTAGTCATGTTGCTTTGCCATTAATATTTTTTTTGTTCAGTGTAATAACATATGGGAGAGGGGGTACCCTTAAGTGAGTCAGCACTTGTCCTCCAATCCCATTGTATGTATAAACACATGTATGTGTAAAATATCATGTGTTATCTAAATTTGACAAATATTTGAAATAAATATGTTTAAACTAAACTTTGGTACATTTCCAGCAGTCAGCAGTTGGAAATTTCATGCATGACACAACATTATAGTTGGACATTAAATTGACACCATATATAGGTTGGAATTGTTCTCATTGTTTGATTTTTTCAACCAGTAAAAGTTGGTAATTTTAGTGTGTTGGATATTTCCAAGGGGGTGCAAATGGAATTCTGCGAACCTGTGAGATTGACGTTTGGTTCAATGGGGGGGGGGGGGTGCAGTTAGCCGGAAATTTTAGGAAACCTCTAGCCACGTCCCTATAACTTGTACGTGTGGGTACTTAATCAATAAATTGACTGACATTTCCACTATATAGTCCTGAGATCCTAGAATAAGCTTTACATTTGTGTTTGTGCGATTGGGAGATGCAGTTCACCTGCGCCAACAAGCCCACAACATTAGCTTCATGAGCAAAGCTTTATTTTCCAACTATTGTACAGCACGTTGGCCAAAAAAATGCCTGTGTTGTGCACTATACAGAGACTATTGTGCAAAACGACTGCATTTAACGAAACAAAACATTTTAAACATGAAATTGCTATAAGACGAGATAGTACATACCTGTATCTGATAATCCATCGATATCATATAATCCTGCTATTTCTTGAATAAGAAGAAACATTATAATAACGAACAAAGCAGAAGACATATCCATGCAGGTTCACATGAATTCGGTCAATGGTGACGTATATACGTATCCGCCGAATTAGAAATCGACATGCGTTCGGGCGGTATTTTATGGATGGAATTATGAAATGGGCATATGAAAGTGACAATGAAATCGACAATAATTTGCTTCGCCATCAACCGAAGTGCTCCCCCAGCGTTACTATCAATAGCGTTATTATTTGGCTAATTTCAGTAATATTCTCCAAGTTTACATTCGATAACACAAATTTGTCTCCGCATTTAAAATTCTTTGATATATATCGTTTATATTCTGCAATAAGTTGTACACAAGAGATGGATTCTTATGTTTTATTGTGTTAAACTCCGAGGTGGCGAAATCTCGGTTTGTTTACATTACGAACATTTGAGTCATACACCAAACACGTTACTTTTGCCGGATGCTTTAGCTTACATCAGAGGACAATTATGTTACATACTTTCAGTGGATAAATTGTCTGCCAGACGGATATCGCTGTGAGTTCTGCTGCATGTTAAAAAAATTTTATTTTGAGATAACAATGATGTCAGCATTTTGATGTACAAATCGTGATCACGCATCAATGGTAAATTTTCTGACGAGTGCCCATTTCAGACTGGAATACAGCACGATATTTGCATAAATTAACCCATAATATATACACATGATCATCAATCATTACTGGTCAGAAAGAGACCCAACACAAGTATGAATAATTAATATCGAGCCAGTCGCCACACAACTTGATTTACAACACACATACTCATCTGAATAATATATCTCCGCCATCTTGGATTTTCTACTCCGTTTTCACTTCAAGGTTTGTACACAGAGCCGTAATTTCGCTAAAATCCGGATTGAGAATCCAAAGCCGATTACGGGGGGCGGAGCTAATTTCGGATTCTAGGTCAGATTTTGAAATCCACGTGGTCTCCGAAAATCTCTCCCAGCGTCAAACATGGCTCATGTATTTGACAAAAGTATCATTTGTATCTTATATTTATAAAGTGCATGTTTGTTGTGAAATCATGCTTTTCTTCTATGTGTATATACACGGCACATAATTTGCTGCCAATCCGACTTAATCGCATCTTTTTTTTTCAAGTTAAAGTGTGTTTATTGATGATGGCAAGCATATCTAAACATGACAGCTCTAGGCCTCCTGAACAAATTCCGAAGATGTTGTGAAGAACACACGAAACTTGTCAGTTGAACAGGGACGTGACAACAGGGGTTTATTGGGTGTCTCGACCCCCACCCCGATTTTTGGTACAATTTGCTAAGCTGTGCAGTCATTCATACGTGAGGAAAATCAGGATTATTTTGACTAACTGTTTCAAATAATGATACGTACAAGCCAACAAACGCAACAAACAAACAAACCCGATTTTAAATAAATACATATACAAACTTATGACTAACTCGGGAGAGGGGGTGTCCAGTGATCTGTATATATGTTCAACTTGTTTTGGTAGTCATGTTGCTTTGCCATTACTAATTATTTATTTTTTCAGTGTAATAACATATGGGAGAGGGGGTACCCTTAAGTGAGTCAGTACTTGTCCCCCAATTCCTTTGTATATATAAACAAATGTATGTGTTATATATCATGTGTTATCTAAATTTGACATATATTTGAAATAAATAATCTAAACTAAACTTTGGTACATTCCAGCAGTCGGAAATTTCATGCATGACACAACATTAGTTGGACATTAATTTGACACCATATATAGGTTGGCATTGTTCTCATTGTTTGATTTTTTTCAACCAGTAAAAGTTGGTAATTTTCCAATCTTAGTGTTTGTCAGATTGGATATTTCCAAGGGGAGCAAATTGAATTCTGCGAACCTGTGAGATTGATGTTTGGTTCAAGGGGGGGGGGGGGTGCAGTTGGCCGTAAATTTGAGGAAACTTCTAGCCACGTCCCTAGAACATGTGTCTGTCGTCTATACAGAGACTATTGTGCAAAACGACTGCATTTAACGAAACAAAACATGTTAAACATGAAATTGCTATAACATTAAGACTAGATGATAGTACATACGTGTATCTGATAATCCATCGATACCATATAATCCTACTATTTCTTGAATAAGAAGAAACATTATAATAACGAACACAGCAGAAGACATATCCATGCAGGTGCATATGAACTCGGTCAATGGTGACGTATCCGCCGAATTCGAAATCGACATGCGTTCGGGCGGTATTTTAAGGATGGAATTATGAAATGGACATATGAAAGTGACAATCAACAATGATTTGCAATTTATTCGCCATCAACCGAAGTGCTCCCCCAGCGTCACTATCAATAGCGTTATTGTTTGGCTAATTTCAGTAATATTCTCCCAGTTTACATTCAATAAAACAAATTTGTCTCCGCATTTAAAATTCTTTGATATAGATCGTTTATATTATGCAATAATTTGTACATAAGAGACGGATTCTTATGTTTTATTGTGTTTTTAAACTCCGAGGTGGCGAAATCTCGGTTTGTTTACATTACGAACATTTGAGTCCGTAATCGGAATCCGAATCCCTATCGGATTTTAGCGAAATTAGGATCACGGTCTGTTCGTTTACTGATTCTGGAAATTTGTGGTCTGTTCTTTTGCCGAACCAAGTCGTACGGGGACAAACCTGTAATCTGAATCCAGAATCCAAAACGGATTTTAGCGAAATAACGCCTCAGTGTAATTGTTAAATAGAGCTGTGTTTCTGTTTTGCGAAACCCATAGCTATCAATTGTTACAAGATAAAATGTGTTAGATTTCTTGAGCGAAACATGGAAAAGTGTTGCATATGCTCGAAGACAGCATACCATTGTTTCTAAAAACCTTTCACGTTTTTGAAGAACTGCGGGCATATAGGCATTCTTATACGGCTTTGTGTCACAATCACGATTCAGAATATTGGAAGCTGGTGGTCATATATGCATATTTCATAGAAGTAGCGCTATGCCTCCCTCTTCGTTGTTGACGTCCCGCTTAGGCCAAAACAAAAAAAGATGCTATGTTTCCGTACATCGACCGACCCTAAAAATAACCCGCCGACCCTAATCTTGTTATTTATATTTTGAGAAAAAGTCAAAATTATCTAAAAAAAATAAATAAAAAAACTTTGGTTTTTATTGTTTTTACCACTAATGCTCATAAATATTGATGATCATTAGTGTGCAAACCACCTGGTTTCTAACATATGCCTGTGAAAAGTGACCATGAAGTGACAGTTGTCTCAAAAGCCACAGGTGTGTGATGGGTTGTGGATTGATGGGCATGAATTTTGAAATTTTAATTTCATGAGAGTGGATCTCATGCCTGCTTTACCTGTATGCCTTGTTTGGGACTTATGGAACATACTCATGGGTTCCAAATAAACATGCACGCATTTATTATTTTCTTGGAAAATTCCCCCCCCCTGCACAGTGCTTATTTGAGTCTGCAAGTTTATTAATTTTGATGCTATGAAAATTGAAATCATCACAAACTCAAGATTTCTATATGATTCTGATACCAAATTGATGAGCTTATAATTTTATGCATGTACTTATTCAAATATATGGCATACATGTGAACATTTAAATATTGAATAATTATAAAACACTACATGACACATACTATGTTGATTCATATGCTTGAGTCAGCTTGACCTACTAGTACTATATTTTTTTTTAACTATAGTTGATGTTTTGCTCAGAGTTTCCACTGTGCTATTATTTGGGTCTGCACTGTTATTAACTTTCAATGGAATTTTTCCCCTGCACTATTATTTGGGCCTGAACTTTTATTTGGAGACCGAGAGTACCGGTAGGAGCACTATCAACAGACATGGAGTGTATATCTGTATATATACATGTATAGAGGTTATCACCACATATGTTAGGGGCACAGCTACTGTTTCCAAAAACCAGGCATGCTAGGTTGGGTGTACTGGCTACCTCCAGACAATGGGATGTAGTCGTCACAATATAAGTACGGTATAATGGTGGTATTATGGGTAAAATTATTATAAACGTTAGTGATATCAATTTCGTACCAAGTTTATAGCCAAATGTATGAAAATGTGGTATGTGAATAATAAATAACATACTTAAGCATGCAGTAAGGTTGATCTTTCATCAATCTTAATGTCTATTTCCACTGTGTTTATCAAGTAATACTTTCCCCACAACACAAGTTGGCATTTTATGTCACTTCGGTCGAAGTAATTCAATATTTCAGCAGCTGGATAAAAAATATCAAAATAAAAAAATAAAAAAAAATTCCCTACCTACCTACCCTAATTTTTTCACTCCGTTATCGGAAACATACAATCTTCTTTTTTTTTTGCCTTATGTTACTATTCAGTCCCCGTCCCCGCCCCGCCCGCCCCGTGGGAGCGTATAACTATGAACATCAATAATAAGTTTGCGAAACCACATTATTTATTTTATTTTATCCATTGCGCTCGGCGACAAAACGATACAAGGGCAATAACCCTATTCTACCCAAAGCTTCTACCACAATATAGGTTAGAAGGAACTAAATGTTTTACATAGGCCTCCGTGTTAAAGGTACTCAATCCGATTTGATGCCCTCCATATCATCAGATTCCAACAACAACATTTTTTTTAAATGCCGCTTCAGTTATCAGAATCGATTAATTGACCCATAGCTATCCATTGTTACATGATAAAATGTGTTAGATTTCTTGAGCGAAACATGGAAAAGTGTTGCTTATGCTCTAAGACAGCATACCATTGTTTCTAAAAACCTTTCACGTTTTTGGAGAGTTACAGGCATATATGCATTCTTATACGGCTATATAATTATGTATCGCAATCACGATTCAGAAAATTGGAAGCTGGTGGACTGACATATATTCATATTTCATAGAAGTAGTGCTATGCCCTCCTCTTCGTTGTTGACGTCCCGCTTTTTCGTAACGGCATCAGTTTGCCCTACCAGCATCATAACAATTCAGCAGGATCACCAACATCGTAGCACACTAGCAGGACCACTTGACTCGGGATGATATTATGGCGAACCACCATACCAAATTTAATTGAGATCCAATAAACCAGCTATTTGCGGATAGCGAAGAAGTATAACTCTAGAACAAAAACGCGAACCTCCTGGCATAACAAATTTAATTCAGATCCGATAACTATTATTGAGATAACTTCCCCCCCCCCCCCCCCCCCCCCGGCCGGACGAAGTTAATAGATGGTGGGATAATAATACAATTTCACACAGTATTGAGTAATGCCCCCTCCATCAACGAAAGAATCGTCTTCTCAGTCCAGATCAACGCGAACACGTTGCATGCGAAGAGGGATAACTCTACTTGCTCGTTTTTGTAACTAGCATATTGGCAGGTACACTTGACCAGGGGTGGTGTTGCCATTGCATTGTGCAAATAGACACACCAGTTGATAGTGATAAGTCTACCAAGACGAACTGAATAGTCCATGCATGTTCTTCAATTAAAGTGGTTTAAAGGTTTATTTCCCTTCTTGCCCTTAACCCTTTACCCAACAGAAGGGCCCTGTGCCAATGCATTCTCTTATATATGCGAGTCGACCATAGGTCGCCTCGCATATATAAGAGAATGCATTGGCTTAACACATTCAAAATTATAAAATTGTTAAAGAATGTAAGAAAAAATGGTAAAAAGTGTTAAAAAAAGATTTTTTTTAGGCCAATGCATTCTCTTATATATGCGAGGCGACCTATGGTCGACTCGCATATATAAGAGAATGCAGTGGCACAGGGCATAACTGTAACTATCACAATGTGGTCAAGGAGCCGGTTCCAATGATATCCATATTAGGCAATTGGCCAAATGACTGGCGGTCACAGGCATTTCACCAAATGACTGAAAATTTTAGGCATGTGGCCAAATGACTGATTTGACATATTGACTGTAACATATATACCAATGTATGTCTCAATATCAACACACACAAAACAAAACTCAACTAAGAACAATCTGAATTATTTTGTTCATATACATGTTTAAGAAAAGATGCCATGACAATGGTCCCAAAAAAAAAAATAGTCCTTACGCCGCGGTATCGCAATCGTCTCATAAAACTCAGTGAATGCTTTAATTTTTATGACATTTTGAAGGTAATTCAGGCGGGATCTTATAACTCAGACCCCTGGCCGTCATCACTGCATGGTAACTAAACACCTCAAAAAGTTTATAGTTTCCACTCACATAATATATGCATATAATACATGTAATACCCTGTATTTAATTTATTATTCAGAGTCATGTTTTTATTCCGAAGGTTCGTTATTCTGGAGGTTCTTTTTTTCGGAAGGTTCTTCATTCCGCAGCTCAAAAGATAGATAGATAGATAGTTTTATTTGGTGTGATGTAAAAAAAATTAATACAAATTTACGAAAGGTTACAGATAAATTGGACCATGCATTGTTACAGTGTGATTGCTTACAACAGTTGAAAGAGAAAATAAATTTAAAAAAATCTAAAACAACCCTTACACTGTCCACACAACCTTCTGTGGCCTTCTGTTTTCATTATTTGTCTACTGCTTGGTATTGCTTGGTATATAGTGGGACCCGTTTGTTTATATAAATGTTTGGAATCCAGTTGAATTGACAGCTGGAACACATTTTATTGTGATGAAATATATAGCTGTGTTAGAAAAGTGGTCTTGACATGAAATAAGAAGACTCACCCATCGCACCAAGGATAAAATTGAAAAGTCTGTCCCATATATTTCCTTTTAAGTAAGTTTTCTGAGACATTAGATTGTATGCCAGTGCGTTAGAATTTGTTTTAAAGGACCTGTATATGTTAATATTGTCCCTTACCGAGCATGATTAAGCCTTCAACAAGGATTCGCCAAGGATTTGAGTGCTTATGTCAATCACATTAAGCACTCGCTTAGGACTCGAGTGCTTATATCGATCACAGTAAGCACTCGCTTAGGACTCGAGTGCTTATATCGATCACAGTAAGCACTCGCTTAGGACTCGAGTGATTATATCGATCACAGTAAGCACTCGCTTAGGACTCGAGTGATTAAGATGCAATGCAGGTAAGCACTCGATAAGGATTCGAGTCCTTAGGCCTCCCACATAAGCACTCCGGAAAATGAGGGCTTGTGGCGAAGGCTAACATCTTCTGTTTACTATTAAAATTTAGACTTCAGTCAGAAATATGACTCTAAAATCAGCATTCAAATTAAGGCTTCAATATACTGTTGGCCTCTTAGCCCTCGATGCTCGACTTAGAATATATCAATAAAAAACTGTTCTGAAACTGAAGCTGCAAATTAACCAAGTCCAACATGGAGAAATCTATGGAAAAATGAATAATTATTAGGCAAATTTACAGTTTTAACAATTTGTTTGGCAATATACATTTGAAAATATTCAGAATTTATCAAGCTTTCACATGGTGTAAATATTGTGGTTTAATCCGAATTTTAATAAATTAATTAAATAATTAATACAATTCATAATTTTTCAAGTTGTAGGACCCTGTATGGAAATGTCCTATTGGATCCTATAGGAACCTAATATATATAGACATCCTATAGGAAACAATGATTCACTATTTGAAAATTATAGGACCGTATTTCCTATAGGAAAATTGCCATGGATATGACATTTTGAGACAACCTATAGGAATAAATAATTTTATAGGAGATTTTGCAATTTTCTCAAGACCTCTATATTTTTCTCAAGATATGTTGGCCCACTGATAATTCAGAACAGTCTATATCATCCAGCCCTGCGATGTACCATTTGAGAAAAATCAAATCCAAAGGGGGCGGGTGCAATTTGTGGGTTTGGTTCAAGGGAGGGAATGTAGTTGGAAATTCCAAGGTGAACACCCCCTCCCCCAATGGAGACCCTCTAGCCACATCCCTGTATAAGTCTGATTCATAATAAAGTGGAATTAATATCAATGGATCTCATTGCCAGTAATAAATCACTTTAACATTGTAATCAATCCTACAATTTAATTGGGACATCTGCTTTACTCTATGCCTCTATGAGTACCTGTCATCACCCTGACCTGCTCTCAACGAAAATTGAGACCAGATGGAATTTTCTCAAATTTCACAAACATTGGATAGCTCACAATGGCAAGTCACAATCTCAAGAGTCATGGTTTATATTGGTTTTCTTAATGTCACATGTAGGATTATTTACTGATGGTTTAAATTCAGGTGAGTATACTTTACATTTATTTTATCAAATTATAACATATAGGATGATGTTTATATTTACACTTTATTTGTAATTCAAGTTAAATCACTGGCAATTTAATTTATAGTTGATAACATTTTAAATTGAGAGGTCTCCAAAAATATGAAATTTTACTGAGGTTGCCTGACAGAATATACAGGTAAATTGTCAGCAGTACAATTTGCATGGAGTTACAAAAATAATGTTGGGGTCAGCAAAGAAAATAATGATACCATCTATTTAACTGTTATTTTAAAAATTCAGCGTTAAATAGATGGTATCATAATTGTTCTGTGCATTTAAAATAACTGCTCAATTTCGTGCATTGATTTTTAAACTGACAATTACCATCTGTTGATAACTGAATTGATATTTGGGTAAATACTAAAAAGGTTGTGGACTTCTGGTGTTAAAGTAATTTAAAGTCATACTATAACATACCTAAAGTATTGTATATGTTAATTTTACGAATTTTCAGTGTACATAATCTGTATAATTATTAGTATATGGTAACTACATCAATTTCAGAGGAAGATAATGTTGGCATATTGACCAAGTACAGTTATACACGTCTTGTTGGAACCAATGCAGGGGAGCCAATGGGTTCCAATACTAGTAATATAGGGAATCCTATAGGAGCATATTGATATAGGAACCTATATGAAACCATATCGCTGGTCCAATGATTTCCTATTTAACAAGAAAATGACAGCAAAGGGCATTAAAGGTACGGGAGGCCTTGGCGGTGGGTATGCTGTGAAAATATTTCCACCGGTCAAAAACCGCCACAAACAGAAAGAATATTAAAATGTAGACAGACTTTGTCCGGTGTCAGACCGGTTTTCCGAAGACCTATTACTACGAAGGCCCACAACTCCGAAGACCAGATTCTACGAAGGCCCACAACTCCGAAGACCCGATTCTCCGACGGCCCACAACTCCGAAGACCCGATTCTCCGACGGCCCATAACTCCGAAGATCCGATTCTCCGAAAGCCCATAACTCCGAAGGGCCGATTCTCCGAAGACCTATAACTCCGAAGACCTATAACTCCGAAGGGCCGATTCTCCGAAGGTCCGATTCTCCGAAGATTTTGTTTTATCGGGGTATTATCGTTTACTAAATAGTGTACAGTCCAGTGGCGAAGCCAAGGGGTCCCAAAATTCCCACTGCCCCCATTAAACCTCTACTTGCTATTTCAGACAATATGGGCCCCTACCAAAACATGTCCAATGTCATGTAAACGCCCGGAAATCGTTCATGAGGCATCAAAATATTCAAACTTTTCCTACTGCCCCCACCTAAATGGGAATCCTGGCCCGCCACTGACTATACACCAGATACTATAACGTTACATTGGCCCATGAGATGCCAGAGTAAAATGTACAGGGGTGAACGGGGAAGAACTTGTCGCCCCTGTGCATGTTAGGCTACTCTGACATTCTTGCAGCGTTTCGTTATAATATACCCGGTGCACACCAGTGGCGGAGCCATGGTTCCCATTTAGGGGTGCACATTAATTAGCATATGTGGGGGATATGTGGGGGATATATCATGCATATGATATGCCGAAAGCATATCACGAAGGCCTGATTTGGGGAGCGCATACATGGGAGGGGTCACCCCCAATCGTTGGTCCGGGGGCTCCCCTGGGCAGGAACACTGTGAATATTTGAATGCCTAGGAGGGATTTCCTGACGTTTACATGACATTTGACATGTTTTTTGGGGGCGGTCTTCCCTAGGGCCCCATTGACCCCGCCACTGGACTGTACACTATTTAATAAGCGATAAAACATGATCTTCGGAGAATCGGACCTTCGGAGAATCGGCCCTTCGGAGTTATAGACCTTCGGAGTTATGGGCGTTCGGAGTTATAGGCCTTCGGAGTTATGGGCTTTCGGAGTTATGGGTCTTCGGAAAAACGCTACGTAACCCTTTGTTCGTATACAAATAAGAAATATCGCATAAACAGTATGTTATTGTCATTGTTATGTAAACAAAAGCATAAAAAGTTACTTTCCTGGTGTTTGTTTATATTATGATGGTAAACATAAAGAGCGTTCTTTGTTGCTGAATTCCTGATATGGAACTAATAAAGAGTGTTTATATCATTTGTGTGTGATTAGCCAGTAACACTGTGCTGTCTTCTGTAACACAATCAGGCTCTTGCTTAGGTAAAATATAGTAGATCTTTATGATAGCATGCTGTTTACGCGATGGTCATGGTATATATGAACGAAACTGAATGCGTTTTAATGTTTTTCTGTTTACGGTGATTGGAACAAATATGAATATTTTCGACAACTAAGGCCTCCCGTGCCTTTAATGCAAAAAGTCAGTTAAAGTAGCATTATAAAAGTAGCATTATGTTATAATTTGATTTTCTTATTATTTCAACCATTTCCTTCCAGTTTAACATTTATAATTTTTTAACATCAGCTATCTAATCTTAACTTTAGATATGCCCGCATAATGATATCATAAACTGATTATCACTCAAAGGTTGGTTTATCAGATATTAAATCCACAAAAAACATCACCAATAGCAATTTTTGGGCATTTGAATAGTTCAATGCTAGCTAAAATATATTAAGTGGCGGCTTCCGGTTTAGACGTAAACAATCGATGCACATCGCTCTCCGAAATTTTCGAAAATAGTGTCTGTTCCCGGGTGTCTACCAGCCTGAATTGTCCAGGACCATCAATTTACTTATTCTAGCATGGATTGGGAATATTGTTTATCAGTTTTCGTGTGTGGTTTTTCGAGATCGGTATGTGACTTTTGAAATTTAAAACTCTACCATGTCAACCTCGAACCCTCTAAGTGCACAATTCAGCCCAAAAACAGTGATTTTGAACACAACTCCTCGAAGTCGAAAATGAAGTCCAGCGCCCAATTTAGGATGAATCGGATCCAATAATTCCTGTGTTTCTATTCGACTAATTAATTACAGTGTCATAAAGCGTATTCACTCATTATGTCGTGCAGCACAACTCACCACAACAGTACTCGTGACGTAGTGACGACTTACTAGGCTTCGCCGTGAGAAAAAGTATATTGTCCAGTGACAACATATACTATATGCTCAGTTTATCACAACAACAACTTTAATTAATCGATATGGCGACAAGCAATACTTCGACTGATACCGACAAACGGAGCCTACACGATTGTCTGTCAGATTGGTATGACAGTGTTGAGTCATTCCAGTACACTCGGCAACAGGATGACAGCCTCAAAATATCTGACAATCTCAAACCAGTTCTCGCATTCATAAGCTCAACTACGCACGATATATTCACGGCAACAATAATTGAATTCGTCGGAAATCAGGACAAATTATTAGAAACACTAAGGGAGAATATATTCACTCACGCCAAGTCAAAGCAATATTTCCCATATGAGCAATCGTCTTCGATGAAACAACGAGTTGTCCGAAATCAATCTGGAAACCATGTGATTGATCGAAATAACAGAAACAAGCGAATGTCTAATGACATTTATAATATAATGAAGTTCATGGTAGATGAAGACAGTGACTCCATAATCGATGTTATTAGCAAAGGTAGCCGAAGCAAGAGTGTTGGTCGACAGTCAATAGCCGGAAATGTAACCATTCTAGATGAAGATGACACCTGTACATCCAGTATCAACAATTCATTAGTGAAAATTCAACGCGACATTTCATGCATGAAAACAGAAAACGAAATTTTCCACAAAGACTTCAATCAACGAGTTCCCAAATTAGATTCATCAATTGCTAGCCTGGAATCGCGATTCAGTAAAATCGAGGAGAAATTACATATAGTAAACGACGTCGAGAAGGCTAAAACAGACATAACGACGATAAACAAAAAAATAAAAGAACTGGACGAACAAATTGAATCAGATACACTGACCATCGAGCGAATACAAGATGACAAATATACGGGTGTAAATAAACTAAAGGGTGACATAATCCAAATAAAGTCTGATATTGGCGAAATAGTAAGCGGTCTTGGTGAGTTCCATAAAAAGCAGAAAAGTCTGGAAGGTCAAGTTGCTACACTGAAAGATTTAGTGAATAAGAAAAACATTCAACCGACTCATGCATGCGACAAAATGGTTAACGAAACAATTAAACAAAACGTTACTATAATGAAAGATGAATTCAGAAGTTTCACTACAGCGACAACCAACAGTTTGCAACAGTTTGTTGAAGTGGTCGACAGATCAATGGGTGAGATGGTAAAAACACAACGTGACATGGCTACATTAATGGAGATGGCAATGAACTACAGTTACGACGATAATGTTTCACACTCAGCACACAGTGAACGAGAAGACATAAACAGTGAACGTGAAGACATAAACAGTGAACGAGGAGACATAAACAATATATCTGTTGAATCAGAAGTTGCACCCGAATACCCGAATCACAGTTATAAACAGGCACCACCTAAACAGGAAGTTCACAGAAACTATGACCGTCAGTCCCAAAGTGATTCCTATTTTAACAGAATGGATGGACCAGTCAAAACATCACAAGTGTATCTCGCCGGTTTTGACGATTCCGTAACAGTGTTCGATATCAAGTCACACCTTCTCCATTACAAAATTCGGTTCACAGTCATCAGAATGTTAAGAGGTAACGCAGCTCGAATCAACATTTGTGACAATGATATCGACATAGTCCTCGGTCCGAAATTCTGGCCATTTGGTGCAACTTGTAGGATGTGGGTCCGCAAAGAACCAGAATTCTGAAATAATTATGTTCGAATATCGACTATCATATACCATTCTTTAATGTAATGATTCCTGATTCTTTTCTTCTTTTCTAGCGATGTCTAATGTGCGCCATCTATGTATATCATTATTGTTTGTATTCATATTCGATTACCGTACACGAAATCAATACCATACCAGCTTATCGTATCCCACCAAGCTTAAATATATGGAGAACATGACATTAAATTTCCTTACCTGGAATTGTACGGGAATTATGTCATCAGGTGCATATATCACAGAACTAATGAGAAATGGTCATTATGACATTATGGGTCTAAGTGAGCATTGGTTATACCAAACCAATGTAGATTTTCTCGGAATGCTGGGGTCCAATTATGAATATCATGCTGTCTGCGATTATAGCCAACAAGTTCCCATCCATACCATAAAGCCAGGTAGACCCAAGGGCGGTGTGGCACTAATGTGGCACAACAGGCTGTCACACTGTATATGTCCGCTTGACATAGCAGATGATCGCATTATCGGGATTCAATTAAAGCTACCGGGTGGGAGCTATTTGTATATCTTCCAAGTTTACTTACCATCCACGAATTATCCCGCTGAAGAATATATAGAATATATAAATACGCTTAGAGATATATGCGATATATATAAAATACACGGTAACCTCATCATAATGGGCGATCTAAATGGTAATTTCGATAAATCAGATAAGCGAAACTCAGCATTCATTAAATTTGTTAAAGCCCTTGAATTGAAATCAGCCAATTATGAGATATCGCCTCGAGCTACTTGTTTACCATTTGGCCAGAGAGGCAACAATATCGGCACAATAATCGACCATATATTGATACCTGATATATTCATACATTTTGTACGCAGCATTGATGTAATGGACGATAACTCTATAGATGTGTCAAATCATCGTCCAATATCCGCAAATATTTCTTTGCCCGTAGATGATCGCACCATCGGAGGGCTAGATGCTAATGCTGATGGTGGGATCGACTGGAAGCGAGTGAGATCTCACCCAGAAATCATCGAAGAGTATCAGAGATATCTTGATACTGAAATTATCAAAGTAAAAAACCGAGACCCCAATTTGTATCGAATTGACGCAGTATGTAGATATGCAGAAATCGTACAAGCAATTGCAAACGCATCGGTTGCGTGTTTTCCTCGTAAACGTTTCAAACGAAATCTTAAACCCTTCTGGAATGATGAGTTAAAAGCGTTACACGAAAAAATGCGTGCACATCGGAGAAAATGGATAGAGTCAGGAAGACCCAGAGAACAAAACGAACTCGATTTCGGAACTTATGTTGAGTATAAAGAAGCCAAATGCAACTTTCGTAGACTCTATAGGAGAGCATCTCATAAACACATGACAGAAGTGGTAAACGAAATAGATGAACGCGCTGAGGTCGACCAAGATTACCTTTTCCGCATGTTAAACGCGAAAAAAAAAAACTTACACGCTAACAAAAATCCATTTTTCGTACACAATGGAACTGTTCTTCGTGAGGAATCTGAAATAACTGAAGGTTGGGCGACATACTTCGAAAATCTCTACTCGCCGTTATATCAACCGAGCTTTGACTCAGTACAATTTAATCGTGTTAATTCTTTTGTTGACCGAGAAGTGACCAATACAAGTGAAAGTAAAATTGACAAGAATATCATATTCCCGGTAACAGCCAGCGAACTGGCTGATATTTGTCGAAATCTTAATCGCGGTAAAGCAGCAGGGTGGGATCTCATCGCAAACGAACATATTATATATGGTAGTCCTGTGTTAATCCAGGCGGTGTCAGACCTACTTACTGATATTATTACAGAACAGACAGTCCCTGAACATATGAAGCGCGGCGTTATTGTTACTTTATATAAAGGAGGGTCCAAACCAAAAACAGATTATGATAGTTATAGAGCAATCACATTGATGCCTGTACTTTACAAAATACTTGAAAAAATAATCCAGACTCGATTAGAGCGATATACACCATACTTACTCGAAGTTAACCCATTGCAGCACGGATTCCAAAAAGGAATAAGTGCAAACATGACCTCCTACTTGATGAGAGAATGCATTTCATACGTATCCGAAAGCAAACAAAATTTGTATTCGTGTTTCCTCGATGTGTGGAAGGCCTTTGACACCGTCTGGGTAAATGGTCTATTGTACAAACTTTACGAACGCGGGGTACAGGGACATTTGTTCACATTATTATACAACCTTTTGACAAATGTATCATGTTCAGTTCGATACCAACATACTTCATCTCAGTGGTTTAAAGTATTACAGGGAGCTAGACAAGGAAGTATATTATCGCCATTTTACTATATGATTTACGTAGACGAATTGATCAATCAATTAGCCAGCTCAGGATATGGACTACAAATGTTGGGCATAAATTGCACCAGCCCTACACACGCGGACGATATGGTGTTATTGTCCCTCAGTAAAAAGGGATTACAAAAACTTTGTGAAATATGCGTTTCTTACAGTAACACATGGAGGTTCAGATATAACCCCAATAAATGTTGTATAATTGTTTTTAATGAGACAAAAGCGAATTATACTCGTCAAAATCGCACATGGAATCTAGGGGAATCGCAGATCAGGGAGGATACGCGAACAACTCATCTGGGGATACCACTCGATAAATACGATTTCAACGGTGCCTTTGTTGAAAATATTTGCGAAAAAACTAGAAGTACATTTATGATGCTCACAAATGCTGGTATTCATCCGGGTGGTATAACTCCAAAGAGTTGTTCGATTATCTACTCGTCTGTGGTACTTCCGAGGGGATTGTACGGTTCTGAATTACTTTGGAATTTGTGCCAGAATAACCGTGATCGTCTAGAAAGAACACACCGATTTTGCGTTAAATTTTTCCAGGGTCTACATACACGCACAAAGACAGAAATAGCCCTTGGGTTAGTCGGTCTGCCTCCACTCATGTCTTTAATCGATAAACGCAAACTATCATTCTTTGGCTCGCTGTGTAATCTGTCGCAAAACAAAACTGTTAAATCTATTTTCTTAACCCGTTTGTATCAATATGTCGTGGGGTGCTCAGAGATAAGTGATAAAAATTTCATAGCTGACATGATTACAACACTCCAGAAATATAACATGGTCGACTACCTGATAACTTTTATTGATTTACACAAATTCCCGAACAAACTAACATGGAAAAATATATTGAGAGACAAATGGAAAATCGGGTGTTCTGAAGAGTGGACAGCAATTATAAATGGCGACAATAGACTTGCTCGTTTCGCTGCCATACAACAAGAATTAACCATGTCTCATCTTTGGGGAAAATGTCGATGCTTCCCAAAATATAAATCATCGTACACGCTTGTTGCTCGCCTTATGGCTATGTTACCTGGTGAGAAACAGGTATGTCCTCTCTGCAGTCGCGAACACAGCGACGTTGTTAAACATACCATATGTGAATGCACGTCAATAACATCGGAGAGGAACCTTGTGGAATTCGACATTTTGAACAACTTTGATATCGAATTCTACCTAAAATTCGATAAACTGAGTCCAGAATCTAAAACTCGACTTTTTCTTTCTGGATTATCAGATTTTATGACGATTCCACTGGAATATACGGAAGACCCAATTAATTTTTTTGTTAAAAAATCCGCTGATCTATGGAAACGCTATGTTGACTTAATAATATTATCTGAGAATGCAACGAATTAAGCGACATTATCAGCTCCAGCACGTCAGTGAAGGTTGACATATTCAATATACAACTAAAGGAAATATACATGCATACATGTATTTTAACAGCTATGTTCGGGTGGGCGTTATTCGCAAATACCACACACTTATGGCACCAAATGGTCGCAAAACATTGAGGTTGTTTTCGGCGATACATTTACCCGATAATGCTTGGATTACATTTACATCGACAATCATTTTATGTATATGTGCAAGTAGATCATGCATTATAGGTTCGTGTAAGCTCACATGGTGCATACATGTGTATGTAATCGATCATGACCGTGCCAATGTTCTACTTGCATTGTATCCCTAACATACTTGTGTAAATTTCCGAATCTGATTATGTATGTCTTACATTTTGCTGCACTCCGATTGGAGATGTCATGAACTTATATTGACATCTTGGCCTAATCTGTGCTAGACCGGAGTAGCATCCATGCATGGTGTGTAGTAATACACGATAGTTGTGTGAGTGTATGTGGGCTAAGGTGTGTGTGCGAGATATATATATATATATGTATATGTGTGTATATGTGTATGTATGTGTATGTGTGTATATATATGTATGTACATGTGTGTATATATATATATATATATATATATATATATATATATATGTATATATATATATATATATATATATATATGTATGTATGTATGAGTATATGTATATGTATGTGGGGATATATATATGTGTGTATATATATGTATGAGTGTGTATGTATGTATGTATATATATATATATATATATATATATATATATATAATATGTATATATGTATATGTATATATACATATATAATATATATAGAGGGAGGGAGAGAGAGAGAGAGAGAGAGAGAGAGAGAGAGATGTCAGGCACGCTTTGAAACAAGAATTGTTCGATTTACAATATTGCTATATTTTTATCATTTCATTGTGAATAAATAATATATGGCGCTATGTCCTATGTGCTTATATTGCCATTTTGTTGTTGATATATTTGTTTTTGTGTGAATTAATTGTATTGTATCAATGATCTCCCATGAGGAGGAAATAAAGATATATATATATATAATTTGATTTTCTTATTATTTCAACCATTTCCTTCCAGTTTAACATTTATAATTTTTTAACATCAGCTATCTAATCTTAACTTTAGATATGCCCGCATAATGATATCATAAACTGATTATCACTCAAAGGTTGGTTTATCAGATATTAAATCCACAAAAAACATCACCAATAGCAATTTTTGGGCATTTGAATAGTTCAATGCTAGCTAAAATATATTAACAGTCAGTCCAATACAATTTTTATAAATTTACAAACAACTGTATCATTCACATAACTCATTTTCTGAACCATAATAATATCATTTCAGTTATTTCTGATATAAACATAATTTAAAATTTGTTTACTATTTCTCATTTCAGAATTTGAAAAAGACTCCCAGAAAAGAAGACTGAGACTGCATGCATCGCCTGTGGAATTGACATATCCTAAACAATTTATTAGCTAGGACCGACCTTCATGGTGCTTGAAACAGAAATTAAATTGCATTAAACATGGACATGGATAGTGACAGCTAACATAAATTCTTGATACATATATACTCAAAATTGTTCAATTCACAAATATAAAATTGTTATCACTTCATAATTGTTTTGTTATTTCTAGCATCTCCAGGCATCTCCAGAATGGATATCCAATTTTGATGACACCACCCATATTTCCATGCATCCTGCATAGAGTTATCCCTCATTTCCATGCAGTATAGTAGTCCAAGTCTTCTCGTACTAAAGCCGGCTAAGATACTGCTCTTGTCTTTAGTCCGAATTCCAGGCCCATGCATTCCTATGACACGACTTAAGCGTTAGTGACCCGCTCAAATAAAACCACAATTATATGAAATAAAATATCACAATTGCGACAATAAACGGATATTTTCCGCACAAGACATGCTATTTGATCTGAAACCCACATCAGTTGTGAATTGAAAGCGGTAATTTAATGCGAAAAGAGACATTTACCGCAATGTTTACAAATTTTTAAAAGTATGCGAACTCAGTTGACCTCGCGAACTGTGTTCGGCATTTTCCGTTGAAAATATTCCGTAGATTTTCGACTGACAACGCAAATTACGATGAATTCTCCATTGTAATCGTAAGTATGTGTGTCAATAAATAAAAAATAAATAGATTAATTAAACATTGAAGATATAAATGTAATACATTAAATAAATTACGGGGAATTACAACCCTCTCAAAGTTTAAAACAGTGTAAACACAACGACCATTAGAATAAATAATATGGTGCTACATTTCCCACATTTGGTGGACTTCAGCGAAATTAAGATATATATGTTGTATTTATGGGTTTTAATAGTTAGGCCTGGTAGAGTAAAACCTGTATCAAATAGATGCTTCTCGGCAAACGGCTCCAATATAGCGATATTGGAGCGAAGATACGGGAGAATCCGGAGACCACCGAGGATGCCCGAAGATAGCCGGAAGTTCACGAGATGACGAGGCTGACGGAAACCCATCACTTGAATCCAAACCAACCTATTGACAACATCGTGTATTTCTATTGCTGTATTATTAAAAGGTATTATTTCACACTTGCACTTCATGTATAATTATTCACAATGCTGCACTGTACCCCATAATTATAACAAATGGCGTCGTCGATCTTACTCGAATCTTTGCGGCGTTTTTTGTGCACTGTTTCTTGATATTTTTCTCGCCGGTAAAATACACTGTTTTCTCACACTGGCAAAATAATTTTTCACATGTTTTTTCAATCCGTTTATTATCTTTGGTAATTTCTGCAATCCGCACCGTAATTTTTGCTCTTCGCACGTTGCACTGCATACTATTTTTCCTATTTATTTATTTATAAGATAATTTTGCTTTTCGTCATACTTTTTTGCCATTTTTCTGATTGTTTTTTGGCTTGCATTTTTTTTCTTCACACAAGTGTTTGCCACTTTGTTGAATATTTATTTTTTCTCAAACCAGTCGCTATTGGATTATTTATTTTTTTAGTAGGGAATGAAGGCTGTTTTGTTTTCATTCTGCTACGCGGACATTTCAATCAAGTTCGCCGTATTTTTCAATTAATTGGCACTTATTTTTTCGTTTTTGCCCATTTTCACGGAAATTTCTTTTCAATTTTTTAATTTCATGAAATTGAATTATTTTTGTCCAAGAGTATTATTTTTGCCAATTTTCGTAGGATTATTTTCCAATTTTTCAAATGGTTTTATAAATGTAGGTGAATTTGTCTATAAAGGCTACCAATAGCGTTTATATAGGCATATTTCGGATAGTATATCACCATTTGCTCAATATTCGTGCATTTACACCTTGTATAACATCTTTTATCGAGGAGTTCCGACATTAGCAAATTTGGGGAGTTTTTATTTGCGCGAATTGTTTTTTGGAAGATAACGAATAATTTCCCGAAACAGTCCAACGAGGGGACGTCGCTATAACAACGTTGCGATCTCATGAAAATTCTTGCTGGAATTTTCGGAACTATTCGTATCTGCTATTCGTTATTTTGTTGAATCGGGAAGTAGGTCATTTGCATGATGATTCAAAACATCAGTGCAGATATGAAAGCGGCGTATAATCCGATAAACAGCCAGCGAGTTGAGCCATTGTTCGCTCAAGCGCACACTCCGTGGGTACACTCCGTAACTAATCCGCTGATTAGCCAACAGGATGATTCAATGTCCGGATTTGCTCATGGAGCTTCTAGTCACACGGGGTCAAACATCTCAATCGGATTAATGTATGATTACCCATCAAATCAAACGTTCATGCACTCAATGGTTATCGGGAGTGATACTAACCATTGCGAAAAAAGATATTCGCAAGTGAGTAACGGTGGTGGTGCATCACATAACAGTTTCAACGCGCCAGACTTATTGTCAACTGAAATTAACGCTTGGCAGGCTAGCAATGTCCAAACCCCGAATACAGAACAAATGACAGTTGGAACGAATCAAAACATGACAAACCAACAACCATTGTACCCAACTAATTTTGATGGTACCATTTCTGATTCAGGGGCCCAAGTTACCAATGTGCATAATATGTCCAGTTACTTATCGGGAAATGGGATGGGAAATCTGCTGATGTCCACAATTCCAGAAACGACTAACAATTCCACAATCTGACACAAATTTGACACCAGATCCGACAACAAATGGTTCATATATCTCTTATCAACCCAGAGACGTGCAACCGTGCGTGCCACAATTTTGGTGTCGCCCAGATGTACCGCCGCCATATTGGAATCCGCCGGTATTCAATCCACATAACATGCAAATGTTTGGTTCGCCTTTCCTTAATTATGGCGCTCCGGTGGTCACAAATCAAGTGAGTCCACAACCAGTGGGAAGTCACGAGGTCGTTAGACCAAAGCAAGTTGATGGAATTCACAATGTTGATAAGGTAACCAATCCAGGGTCCACTAGGAGAGCGAAACCAGTTTCAAACAGGTGGAAACCGTATCCCAATAGGGGCGACGTACTGGGTTGGAAAGGTATACAAGTACCAACGTCTCATTACACATGTTCCAGTACAGGGACGTGTCCGATTTCCAAGTTGGATACTGCCCCCATTCAGTTGAATGGGACTCGGTATAAAGGAGCTACTACAAATTATGCTCCCTTTGGAGATCGTACATTCAAACAAATATCTCTTCCTGTACAGACACCGGCAGTACAGCCGACATCTTGGCCCATGCCCACAGTGTCACTACCACATGGCTATGTTCCAAATAAAACGCCATGGGGTACAAACATTCGGAGTATGCCTACCCCAAATGTGTGCACGACTTCAGGGCCATTATCGGGTCCACTTGGGGCAATGCAAAGCAATGCAGAGGCGAATCAAGTTTGGCTGGGGAATTCTGTGTCGGGTTCTGTGCCCCAACATGTACCTCAGAATGGGGTTTCTACAATGTCCGTGTCGTCAGTTTCGGTCCCACCCGTTAGCAAACCGGTGGTAAACCAATCCGGAGAAATACACCAAGCTTTGGCACAGCAATTTAACCCTGCAGTGAATATGCATCCACAACCAGGGTATAATCAAGCTATGGCAGTTCAAATCCCGCATGGGGGCTATTTAAATCAGGCAGTGATGTCTGTAGCGACAAACATGATTGCCGGAGCCATCCCTTCTGCCCAGACAGTTTCCGGGATGCAGTCAACGGGGAATGGGCAAAATTTCCCCGTGGGGACAACAATGAATCCTCCAACGAACAGTCCTAGACAGATGAGTCAACAGTTTGTCACCGCACCATCGTGTGGAAATGACCCCAAACAGCAAACTGGTTGGATGCTTACGGATGCTTTTGGTCAAAATGTGCCTTATATTCCGATAACAGATCAACCACCTACAAACTCTCGGCAAACTCCGGTTGTTAGTCAACAACCGTATCAGCAAATACCAATGCAACCTACAATGCAACCATCAAATGTAGCTATGCAATTGGGAGTGGATCCCCAGGTTCCGCCAACACAATACGGTGAGAATGCGTCAGTACCTCAGATACAGGTACCAAATAACCCCCCGATCATGGTCCAGTCCAACAATCTGAGTTTAGTTACTACTCAGAATGTTCCAATGCAACAATATCCATCTGGCGGAATTCCAACTAACCCACCTATGCAAAATGTTCCTATAACAATTAGCGGAACTGACGTACAAGTTTATGGTGGTTACCAAACTGTTACAACGAAAAATCTAACCAAATCTCCAGAAAGGGGTGATGTTGACATAACATTTCAACATCGGTCTGACCAAAACTCATCACGGGAACCAACAATCAGTGGAATTTCAATAACATCCGGGCGCGAGAAGGTAAATGCAAAACCAGCCCAAAATATGCCTGCGTCTGCTGACACGGGACCCAGACAAAATTATTTTCGAGATGTATCTATAAATGGAGCAAACTCAATAACGCCACAAATACCATTATCAAAGGGCGATAACGTAACTGGGCAGCCGTTTGACTTCGAATTCCGTTCATTTGCTGAATTTCAACGTTGGAATAAAGCCGAATGTAAAGCTACACTGTCATCTTGTCTGGGGGACCGCCCTCGACTATCACAAGTCGCTCGAAGAAAATAGTTCGCATATGACGTTCAAGGAAATCCTTATTGAAATGGGGAATAGGTTCGGTGATAATGATCAGCCGCAAGTCGAAGAACTAAAGTTTCGAGAAGTGTCTACCCCAACAGAGTCTATGGCTGCTGCTATAGAACATGTTCGATTCCACAAATTTGACCGATACGTAACTTTTGGCGATGCCAATATTACGAACCAAGAGGTGATAGATTTATCGTGTGATTATTTTGAATCGGAAAACGACAGTCCGACGCGAACCAGAGATATACATGTTGTAGATAAATCCATATCATTTCCTCAATGGAACAACGGGAGAAGTAATGATGAATTTAATGAACGATTTCTACGGCGGGAATCGCAATCGAACACACTAAATAACGAAGAATCTAACGAACGATTTCTGCTGAAATCGCAATCAAATACATCAAATTTAAGTGGGATTTCCGATCAGTGTCTCCGCTCTCTGTCGCAAATTTCATTGCAAACAAGTGACGTGTTCTGTTTAAAATCCAAAACGATCATTTCTATACCACAATCGTGGGACACACAGTCGTTCGAAATGCAACCACAGTGTGACGTCACAAATTATACTAAATCATCCGAAACGACTAAATTTGTCGAATCGCACCAGAGTGATAATAGTTTGTCCAGTACTGACATGCCAGAAACACATGTTATCAGAGTAGGGCCTTGCGTAATCAAAAAAGAAACAAGGCGTACTAACTCTATATTTTCACTATATTCAACTACTGAAACCACAGTCGAACAAACTATAGAAAAACAAATTTGCAAAAAGTCAACCAAAATGAATGGTCCTCGCTGTTTCTTGCACAAATCATTGAAATGTTGCACTAGTAATGATCTAGTAGCCAGGGCTGTAATCACACCATTTTCGTCATTATGGATGTTCACACTGTTATGGCGAAAGAAAGCAAAAAGCTTCTTGCACTAACACTCTCCATGTAATGCATGGACCGCGTATACCATCGCGACAATAATTAAGTTGTGATCTCATAGGAAAATGCTTTTTTCTATTTTTAACGGGGTAAATGGAGTGATTGAAAAGTGTAATAGATATGTGGCCTGTTTTTTAATACAAATTTTCATTCACCAAAGCCAGCTGGTTTTTGGGCACACATGTAGATAAATTACATGTATATCTGCATAATAATTATGGTATTAACTACGTCCACAGCATATCGTCACAATTTTTTGTGTATTCTAAATCAATTTTTGTCGAGTTGTGGACGTCAATATAATATAATATTGACGTATTTGTATGTCTCACATCCCTCATTGTCTAATTTTTCCTTGACCATGGTGGATAATAATTACTTAATTTTTTTTCGGTAATTATATTCCATATATATATAATGGCTGCATTGTTTTGGTGACTGCATTGTTTTGGTGACAACTGCTGTTTCCACGTGATGCCTTGCGCCTAAAGGAAAAAGGGGAAATGGAGTCATATAATGTCAGATTGTATATATATATAGGACCACCAGCGATTATGCGTTTTCCAGCACAGGGTCGCATCTAACCTCAAACATTGCACCCATTCAGCAGAATGGGCGCCAAGTAACTATTTCAATGTGTTAACAAAAGTCCTAGTTACAATAAAAATCAGTCGTAACACAGAACAGGGGCGTGTAACACAAGACAAACGGGACAGAGCTGCTGCTCTCGTTCCCAATCTCCTGCATCTAAGTATAGCGACGAGCCTTCCTTAAATGTAGGCTTCCATCAAATGTAGGATTGATACTGAAATGATCACTCAAGCTCACAAGCATCTTGTCTCTTCTGACCTGCTGTTCAGAAGAGAATACTCATGCTATTGTTAAAGGCACATCTGCATTGCAGAGAGTTTCATATATTGCCAGAACAGAAATATATAGCAACAGAAAGTAATGTTTACAAAAATTGAGATAAACCATAATGAACATCTGAACTTGCTGTTAATCCGAGAGTGCCTAATTTAAATATAGTTACAACAGTATGCCTTATCCTAACCTCCATTCTGTTCTGCTGAATAGACAATAAAGAGCGTTTAATCACATGACCATAATGAAAACGATTACGGACCAAGGCTCGAATATTACCAAGGAGTTTCTTGTTATATCTTATGTTTCTATTTACCTTTCTGGTGTCGTGTCTAGTGGATTGGCGTTCGGTAGAAATTAAATAGGGATTAACTAATTTCTGTGTTTCTTCCAATTCACCACTAACATTGCCTTCATTTGTATGTGTATCATTATAAGTGCACGGGAGTCGGCACTCGTTGCTGAAGATAACATTATCACCCAGCAGTATAGGGCCAACTAACACTATCACCCATTGGTCCCGATTAGATATGAGGGTAGGGGTTGTTTATGTTGTAAAGTCTGCACCCTCTTTTTAGTGGCATATGTAGGCACCCGCCAATCCACAAGTTGTTGTATTCCTACTTTCCGGTAACAATACATTGTTGGGGAATGTATATATATTTGAAACACATTCCATGATTTCCACTCACAAAATGGTTTCCAATCGTATTGTCATCATCCAATTGTGAGAACTCAAGAATCGTTAACAGTAACATTTAACGAAGAACAATAACTCTAAAATAAAACAAAATATCAAAACATCGCAAGCATAAGCTGTATAATAGACCATCTCAGAGATGGGCCTACCCAAGGGGAAGTTTATGAGAGTTTGCTAACTCTCATCAATGGTCCACGATAATGTTTGAATAATCGCATAAATATTGAAGATGGTTAGACTGCAGCTGCAGTCTGAATATATGGGGTTCAATTGAATATATGATGCGGATCGGGGAAATATATCAAATTAAACTTAGCAAGAAATAAGTCAAATGACATACGTTAGAGCTTATCTCATACAGAGCCATTAGTTGATTTGACAATTTCCCGATGAAGAGGACTGCTGTCTTTTTGACGCAAAACACACCCACATGAGAGAAATCTCAGCACACGAAAACTATGCCAGATTCAAAATATCTCGTGACAATTACTCGTACCTTTTATTACTATCAGCTGATGGTAATAAAATTACCTGATCCTACGATTGAATTTCAAAATTCTGTAGTTCAAAATTCATTTAGCTAGAATTTGTTAAGGGTTTAACACAAGCAAGTAACCCTGTTTTGGCTCGTGGGTTCGTAACATGGGTTTTTGGAACCCATCAGAGCGGTGTTCATTGAGAGGTCTCAGAGAGGTGGTAACCATGTCTCTGAGAACTATGCTGCCTCATTTTGGGCCAAGAGGAATTTGTATATCCACCTTCCCTGAATTTTAGAGTAGGTTGGTCGTTCTTTTTATTAAAATGGGGAAGAGTGTTGTATTTATGGGTTTTAATAGTTAGGCCTGGTAGAGTAAAACCTGTATCAAATAGATGCTTCTCGGCAAACGGCTCCAATATAGCGATATTGGAGCGAAGATACGGGAGAATCCGGAGACCACCGAGGATGCCCGAAGATAGCCGGAAGTTCACGAGATGACGAGGCTGACGGAAACCCATCACTTGAATCCAAACCAACCTATTGACAACATCGTGTATTTCTATTGCTGTATTATTAAAAGGTATTATTTCACACTTGCACTTCATGTATAATTATTCACAATGTTGCACAATAGCCCATAATTATAACATATATACTAAGCGAACAGAGCAATATACTGCTCTTGTTAAGCACACAAAAAATCAAACAAAATTTGTATAAATTTTTAACCTTAAGTTTGAAAAGTCCCACTAAAACGGAAGAACTATATTTCGAAACTGTGTGATTCGGTTCTCCGATTATTTTATCAACACAAAAGTCAAAATGCACATGGATGAAAATCACACGCATGGCAAGTCAGACACAAGAGTTCTAATTTGCTCCAATTTTGACAAGTTGCTTGCGAAAATTGTCAACAAAACTACCTTTCTGATCCTCCATTATGTCATTAAGTTTTTAGTGCGGGAATTGTTCTCAAAGCACATTGGAAACTGGACTTTGCGGCGATCGGTTTTCGCTATTTTGTTCGGAAAACCTCGCGCTATATATAGAAACGGAAACTAGAATACTCAGAACAAACACCGGACAATGCCGAAGTTCTTCGGAACCTGAGTTCGGCTTTCAGTTAAGTAAACAAACAGAAAAAACAACGATGTTTGTGCATGGCAATCAACCGGAATATTCTATGTGTAATTTAACATTAAAGTTAGATTATTATACACCATTCTGACCATAATATGTCACTCTTTCCGACGTATATAGCATCATGTATTGCTTTGTTAGGTAAATCGAGTAAAATACACCACAGATTCCCGCCACAGATCCTGGGCGTAACTCGTGTCATAAGATTGAGAAGGCTATGCACGCGATCTCGGACTAAAGACCGGCACTTCCATCCCAATATCTTAGCCGGCTTTAGTACGGGAAGAGTTGGACTAGCAGTATAGGTGGTATCCAGACGATTGGGACCTTGGACGATTGGGACCTTGGACGATTGGGACCTTAAGTTGGACGATTGGGACCTCGGGACGATTGGGACCTTGGACGATTGGGACCTCGGACGATTGGGACCTTGAGTCAAGACGATTGGGACCTTATTCAAGTTAATATATGTTTATACGTTTATATTTCATTTATACGTTCCTATTAAATAATTAGTACACTGGGTTAGTGTTAGTAAGTTCCTTGTAAGTTGTTATTGCTAAATGGGATCACCGCTGATTAGATGCACATCAGATGGTAACCTTTATGGATTATTTCAAGGCAACGTGGCTGGAGCCCAGAGGATTGGTGTGTTTTTGGGGACACCTGTTTTTGGGCAATGATATTCCGAAGGCATATCCTACAGGCCTGAGCGGAGGAAGGTTTGGGAGGGGGGGTGACTCCCTGCTGATGGTGGGGGTATGTTCTTCCCCCTGGAAATATTTTGAAAATCCATTGCATTGAGAGCTTATAATTTCTTATATATAACTGAAGAAAGCAATTACTCAAGGTCCCAATCGTCCTGACTCAAGGTCCCAATCGTCCTGACTCAAGGTCCCAATAGTCCGAGGTCCCAATCGTCCAAGGTCCCAATCGCCGAGGTCCCAATCGTCCAAGGTCCCAATCGTCTGACAATCGTATAGGTAACTCTATGGAAACAGGCCATCATTTCACCATAATCTTTAGCATTCGGGGACCAATTTAAGGATTCGAGACATGGTCCGTAAGGCTTCATATAAGCCTTCATCATTTGCATATAAGGCTTCGAAGCCTTAAATATAAGCCTTTCGAAGCCTTATATGCAAATTATGAAGTCTTATTTAGCATTCGAGTGCTTACGGGAACCAACAAGCCCTCAATAGGGCCGACTTATTTAAATGAGCTAAACATTCGAAGGCTTAATAAGCTTTCGAGTGCTTATGGGAGTGCTTAGCTCATTTAAATAAGTCGGCCCTATTGAGGGCTAAATTCTGTTTCGAGTGCTTATTTTGCCTGTAACTGGCCCATTGCATTGATCGAGATAAGCATTCATTTAAGTCTTCATTTGTAAGCATTCGAATCCTTCCTGAATGCTTACCAAGGGCTTGTGATTTCGGTAAGGGGCATTACCAGAGTTACTGGTATTTGACTTAAAATATTTATGAACTTATTTATGAATGAAGAGTCATAAGATTGGCACTAAGATATATGATGAATGGTGCATTCAAAACATTACACTGACATCACACAAATGTTCCCCAATGAGGTACATATGAATTCATCAGCGCAGTAAGGCCGACACCCCTGCATAGCCCAGGAGGTGTCTCTGGGTTTTATGTCATTTTAATAGCCCTCTACAGTGATGTTATAAGCAGAGAGCCCACATATCAAATGGAGTCGAGCTGCACAAACTCCAACACAGAATCAAAGACCTCCCCTGGATGAATACACTAAACATAATTATAAGAATTAAAACAAACTACAGCTATTTCACCATCACTACATCAGGAGTATGTTCAGATACAGGCAGGATCTCATCAGGAGTATGTTCAGATACAGGCAGGATCCCATGCTTGGTGTTGCTTTCTTTGTGTGCTAAGATGTGTCTTTTTCATACCAATTTGGAAGCCATTCTGAATCAACCGGATCAGGCATGTAGTCTTAAAGACAATGACTTTGATAGTTTGGTGATATGTCATTCAAAGAGAGAAGGTATGCATTGTTATCATCCTAATGCGGGGTAGTGGTCAGTATGGTTCAAGAAAATCTGAATGACATGTTCAATGCAACGAAAAGTTAGATGAATGTTGCATTGATGAGATCTTATAATCAGTTCAACACATGTTGGCACACCGAGTGTTTTCTTGGCAACACCACCATTCCGATTATGTGTCAGAGACATAATAACAATCTTCTAAGCTATCCTGTGGGATCATATTGGCACATCTCATGTTCGACCTTTGAATGATTCCCCCAACGTGCACAGCCATTGCTGTCGAGACTATAACTTGTTCTTGACACAAACATAGTGAAATAAATGCACCAATTTTCTTGAATAAATACATGTACGCCATCGCACTGACATCTAATCCCACGCGAGGATCATAATAACGCAAACGTTCATTCATTGAATGACATACCACCAAACTATCCAAGACATCGTCTTTTAGACTATATATACACCAGTTCTGGGGAAGGCTAGCATAGTATTACGCAAGCAAAGGTAAACACCTGATCCAGTTGATACAGAATGGCTTTGCAATGGATGTGGAATTACAATCTTATCACACAGAAAAACATGCATGAGATTTTATATCTGATACATACTAGTACACCTGGTGTACGGGCAGCGCAGATTGAGGTCCACTATCCATTACACATATCCACAAACTAGTCCCGCGTGTTCTTCTCTGCTGCGAGCTCTTTGGTTAGATGGCTGATGGATGTCACAAAGATTGCTTAGGATCACGGTCAAGAAGTGTGGGTACATTATGATCTCCTATGGCATTAGAGAGGCATCCGTCCAAGGGAATGAGAAAAGCTAGCAACCTTCAAAATACTATCAGAGTTGTCCAGGTGCGTCAATGTATTTGCTGGGTTTGTGAATTGACGAACCATCTATTAAGAAGTCGCTAGCTAACTTGGAAGATCATTAGGCGTATATGTGGTTAGCCCCATGAGGGCTGAGAAAGATGTAGATAGACATAGATAGAACCGCAAGAGTGTCTGGATTTTGACGAAATTATCGCACAAGATTTGTTGGCAGAGCGATACCTCGAGTGCGGGACGCAGTCACGCACGAGAGGTATCTATCGCGTTCCGCCAACAAATCGAGTGCGATAATTCGTCAAAATCCAGACACTCATGCGGTTCTATTTTTATTACATATCTCCGTATCATAGTAAGTTGATTCACAATCGTACATCTCCGGTACAGAAAATGTGAACTTAATTGAGTTTAGGGTTAACGCAACAATTAGACAATTTAGGGTTAACGCAACAATCTATCCGCAAGTGACCTTGACCCATCTTTAATGATGCTTTTGAAATTAAATTCTGTGCCTAGACAAACATATTCTTGAAATGAAACTACTTGAATGAATCATCTCATCGATTGTTCACTTATTGTTTCTTTATTGTCGTGATTGAAAAAGTAAAAATAGTAACGGTGAGAACCAGTCTAACAACACTGGATGAAATAGTTCCGTCGACAGATTGCACTAGTGCGATTCGGAGAATTATCACACGCCTGGAAACTTGTGCGATCATGCGAATTACATTGATAGATATGTAATAAATGACCTTCTGAAAGTGGCTAGTATACTTATCATCCGTATGCCTTTCTAGTTCAAGATGACACACAAATCCCATATTTAGCAGATGAATTATACCAAATACTATCATGGGGAAATCTTGCATAACAAATAACGATTGTGCCACTTTTGTAGGAAAATTGTGAGCTAGACAATGGAAAATACATTGTTTGAAAACATTCTGATTAGAGAGAACCTTCTCCCAGGAAGTGTTGAATACTTTGATGGTGCGATCAAGCTAGATTAATCAGACAAAGAGATGGAATGTGGATAATCAGAACCGATACTCAGTTAAATATTCTGAATCTTGCAAGTCATAATATGAATATTCTATGGATCTATGGTTATATATGGCCATTATTAGCACTTACGGGAGGTGATGGATTTTGAAATGCCACATCTCTATTATTAATTATCGGTATTCGTGCTTCCAGGTGGCTACTAGCTATGATATGTGTTTGAAGTCATTTTAATAGGAACCGATAGATGATTTATGTACCATTTCGTTTATTCATATCGATATCATGACAAAAGTGGAAATTAATCTGTGAAAATATCAACAGATTTTCAATTTCGGGCCACCGGTTTGGCAGCCATCTTGGCTGTGAGTATCAATTGCCCAAACTGAAACTAATACATCTTATCAAAATTTCCCACCCACACAGACCCACATGGGTAGAATTCGCATAACAATAATGCCCATTGTCAGAAAGTAAAGGAATATTGGCATGTTTTCAAATTTCTGTCAACATTTTAGCCGCCATCTTGGATTTGGGAAACAATTTCTTGGATGAGATGTAAGGTCATTACTTCGCCTCAGTATTCCCAACTCAACTGCAAGAATGGATGGATGTATATAATGACAATAATGCACACTAAAGTGAATATAATGGATTTTCTGTGATTTAAAAAAAACATTTTGGAAAATTTTTGTTGGATGAGAGATAAGGAAAGTACTTCGCCGCAGTATTCCCTACTCACAACAGTAAGCATGGATTGAGTTGTCATGACTATAACGCTCACTGATGTGAAAATCAGTGATTTTTTCAATTCATGGTCGCCATTTTGGCAACCATCTTGGATTGGGTGAATCCTAGCCGGTGTGTTTCCTTCACAAATATATGCATGGGTGGAATTATAATAGCAATAACACCCACTGATTCGAAACAGACATTACAGTATCAGGCAAATATATCCAGCCAAGAATGCATGTTATGGTCACATTGTGTGCGTTAACCCTTTACCCAACAGAAGGGCCCTGTGCCAATGCATTCTCTTATATATGCGAGTCGACCATAGGTCGCCTCGCATATATAAGAGAATGCATTGGCTTAACACATTAAAAATTATAAAATTGTTAAAGAATGTAAGAAAAAATGGTAAAAAAAGATTTTTTTTAGGCCAATGCATTCTCTTATATATGCGAGGCGACCTATGGTCGACTCGCATATATAAGAGAATGCATTGGCACAGGGCATAACTGTAACCATCACAATGTGGTCAAGGAGCCGGTTCCAATGATATCCATATTTGTATGGTTCTATTGAGACAGACCGAAGATATTTTAGGCTGTTGAAGCTTTATTTGGCCGGTTTTGGCCGGTTTGTTGGGTAAAGGGCAGTGTTCACGCTGGACCGAAAAAAACTTTGGCCAAAAGTTTAGCCAAATGAAAATTTTATTAGCCAAATGAAAAAAACTTTAGCCAAATGTTTTTTGGCCAAATTAAAAACAACTTTGGCCAAACTAAATCATCGTTTTCTGGTCGGTTCACAATTGATGACTAAAACGTAAAATCTAACAGACACAGGTAAAATACACAATAATTTAAATAATTTTTATGAACTAGAAGTATTTTTATATATATATCATTTATTAAAAATTTATTAATCTTTATGTGAAAGAGTGATTTGGGGGGGGGGGGGGGGAACCCGGGATTGTCCTTCTTAATGTTATTATTTGTTTGTTTGATATCAATATTTTTGTTTAAATCATTAAATATTTATCCTTGCGAAAATATCTAAGTGACATCTGGAAACTAATAACTTAATATTGTTACGCCATTATCAAATTACAATCTGTCATAAAAGCATGCATATTATTTTGACTGTATCGGTATTGACAACAAATAGCCACAAAATATCTGTCGTGATTCACATTTGGCTGATTAAGCTATTGTCTTACACATGGTGCTCATAAACCTCGACCGTCATAAATACAATGTCATCATAAACATGCATTGTGCGGGAGTCCCGTGAGTGACCAGACAGACAATGGGGGATTAGGGGATTAAATGTAAAATAATAACCTTTTGCTGTTTCGTGCAGAGTGACGTAATCTTTCTCCAGATTAAAACAGCCTG
Organism: Siphonodentalium dalli; assembly: GCA_032622095.1. Lineage (NCBI taxonomy): Eukaryota > Metazoa > Mollusca > Scaphopoda > Gadilida > Siphonodentaliidae > Siphonodentalium > Siphonodentalium dalli. The sequence continues at coordinate 238,975,418 of CP136061.1, read as the reverse complement.
TTACGAACAAATTGCTTATATAACAGCGTCAATGCACACTTTACAAAATATTGCTTTCTTCACATTGTCATGATTCAACCACGGTCGGTTTAATGTCCATGCGTCTTTGAATGTCCGTCTTGTGAAAACTAAAGATGATTGCATATCACTGTGTGATCGCTTGGTTGATAGAGTTGTCGATGGGGTTTCCCTTTGTACTGTCCGCGATCGGGTTTCCCTTTGTACAGTCGGCAATATATTCCCACTATCGATATTTTCGGACTGGATCGTTCATATGACAGAATTGAAAACCCACTTGCCAAAATTTATGTTAGATTTGGAAATAAAAGTATGTTTACTGTACACTAATTGTTAGAGCTTACCTTTTGCTGTTACGGAACGATATTTCATAAGTACGAAAATAATGAAATACTTTCGTCACCTAACTTCGTCTTGAATGTCGATCTATTGAGCGCTTTTATTAATTAGCTTTCTGACTCCATGCTTTCAGTCTCCATTTGGGGTAAAAAAAAGTTTAGCCAAATGAAATTTTTATTAGCCAAATTCGAAAAAGATTAGCCATTGGCTAATTTGGCTACCGACAGCGTGAACACTGGTAAAGGGTTAATGACTCTTCGATAAGATACATGAATAAAATCACGCAAAGATATTTACTAATTTGTAAGTGTGGTATATTTATAATAGCATAGAATCGAATTGAAAATAAAACTGCATGTGATATTATATATTTATATATTTACTATAATGGTGATCAAAGAGACCTGGTGCATATCAATCAAAATGGCCGCCATGATGGACGCCAACCGGTCTTGTCTGGAGTCTCTATGGCCACTTTTTATGTTAACAACCGAAAAAAAAAAATAGAGGAGACATTAAGGAAGAAAATTAGTGGGGTGAAGTTGAGTCCTGGCTATTAATTCATACACCATATATTGGTTGTTATTTGACTTCTATCAATTTTCATTTGATGTACAGTAATACCTTAAATAATTGACTCCTTAACCACAGCAGAATTATGGGTAATTTTTCAGTATTTAGTCGGAAATATGGCTTGTTGCCATTCACCGGAAAGCTCTCACTAAATCCTGAAAAATTACCCTTAATTCTGCTGTGGTTGAGGATTCGATTATTTAGGGCATTACTGTAGTTTTGATTTTGAAACAAGTTCTATTATTTGGAATTGACAAATTGGTTGTTATTTGACAGCCATTGATTTTCGTTTGCCATATTTTGATTTTGAAACAACTTCTATTTATTTTGAATTGACTTATTGATTGTTCCATTTAACACCTACTGATTTTCATTTGAAAGATTTTTAGACCAAATTGCTGCCCATACAAGGATGGCATATGATGCCGCAATGTGACAAAATAAAAAATACAATGTTAGAATAACATTATCTGTTTAATAAATATAAATAAATTATAATATTCATACAAAGAAGTAAAATAGCATTCATTTCTCTTCATCATTCTGTAGACGATTTTGACCACAAGTAACCTACTCACTGCCTCTCATGGCCTCATATTGTCCTTTTCAGGCTCCAAAATTCTCGCTTCTTACAACTCTCGCATCAAACGATATCATGAAATGTAATTCTGTAATTACAACCATGATACCATTTTTTTATGTGCTGTATGCTTATGGTTTTTGACAAGGTTCTGAAAAATGATGCAGCTGCTTCCGTAAATAGTGTAGCACTATTCTTCAGTGTTAATGTACTGTAACCAAAATGTACTAAACAAGACCCACCTTATATTATTATGATATACTTTTTAAAAGAGTTCAAATCAGTGAATTTGTTTGGTTGTTATCACACTAATAGAATATTCACCCATACCATAACATTGATTTTAGACAGATCAAATTTTGTTATTGGGTCTTAGCAGTTTAGAAAATCACATTAGAACACATGTGAAGACCAAATAAACTTTTAGCACCCATTTTTTTATTTAGAAAAATATGTTAAACTATTGTCTGTTTGTATTGAGGTAATGAAAGTATTGTTTGCAGAAACAGGTGTATAGAACTGTAATAAAATAGACTGAAATTCTGAGGCATCACAGCTTTTCAGCAAATGAATGTTAACATGTAACATGCACCACATATGCGAGATAGTATGAAGCTTTAGATAGTCTCTCTTCCTGGAATACCAATTACAACAACATTCTTTTAATTGAATCTGTAAATACATCACTATTAATGGCTTCTTTTATCTAAAATATATGCTACAACATGACTTTTAACCCTGTCTTCACTGAATGAATTAACCCATTCAACAGAGAAATCAAGTGAATTTTGCCTGAATGAATAGTGTCATGTCTCGCAGCCCTATAAGTCTTTAAAACTGAGTAAAATAAATATATGAAAAAATAGCCATTTAAAAAAAAATCCCTTCAAATGAATATTCTCAGATCAGATAGTCAATACACTGAAATCTGCATATCATTAAAGATGCTCAACTGAAATCTAAATATCATTAAAGATGCTCTACTGAAATCTAGATATCATTAAGATGCTTTATCTCTTCCATGCATCATTTCCAACAACAACAAAGTTTATATGAGACTTCTTTTGAAAGCACGATTGCATTATTGTTCCCAAACAAACACAGACGGAACAATTATTTAACCAAAAAAATTTATTTAACCCAGCTCCAGTTATGAAAGGGTTAAAGAAGTCCTATTATACTTGTTATTTTGAAGGTTGGAACAAGAAGTGCTACAAGAAATACAGTAATGCCCTAAGTAATGGACTCCTTAACCACAGCAGAATTATGGGTAACTTTTCAGGATTTAGTCGGAAATATGGCTTGTTGCCATTCATCGGAAAGCTCAACAAGCCATATTTCCGACTAAATCCTGAAAAGTTACCCATAATTCTGTTTTGTTTGAATTGAATTTTCCATGCATTTATTTCATACAGGTTCAATGATTTAGCGTGATGCCAAAAACTGCTTTGTTACTTTTTTCACTAATAAATTGGTAATCTTTAATTGGTATTTATAGGTCCAGTTTAAATGTCATATTTTGTTTTAACCCTTTCACTGCCAAGTCCGATTTTTGTATCAACCCATATTTCCTTGATCATTTTTCAAATTTATTGATCAATAAATTTGAAAAATGATCAAGGAAATATGAAAAATCGGACTTGGCACTGAAAGCGTTAAACAAAAAATAAAGCAGAATTGTTAAAATAAATTTATGTTGTTGTTGTAAATGGAGATATGAGACCCTGAATACATCTTTATTAATTTAACAAGGAAGAGAGAATCTATATTTAGCTCTTCTCAAACTGTTCACATTACATGACTCTCCCCTGAATGCTGAACATTTTTTGATTATTGATTGAGGTCATGTGACATAGAGACAAAAATGACGAGAAAAATAAGACTTCATTCTGAGTGATCAGTTCACACTCAAGGAAAGAAATTTGAGTCGTGTTCAAATGATTATGTTGCAATCAAACTTCACACAGTGCCCTTCTGTAAGTACACAAAAGATCACTGCCACAGAGATCATACTATTTCAAGTAGGCGGAGCTTTGCTATTTTTAGACTTTGGAATTCCAGTAAAAAACTTGGCTACTCCCATTGTTGGAAATATATTGATCCGCATTACATTTAAGTATTGTCAAATAAACTTTCATGAATTAACCCCTTTTTAACCTTTTCATGATGGGAGCAGCGCTGGTGCATCATTAAAGATCCTGTGCCAGTGCATTCGCTTATATATGCGAGTCTCCCATAGGGAGCCTCGAATATATAAGCGAATGCACTGGCTTACAAGGTTAAGGTATATATTGTTAGGCCAATGCATTCTGTTATATATGCGAGGTGCCCTATGGGAGACTCACATATATAAGAGAATGCATTGGCACAGGGTTCTCGCAAAACTTCAGGAAGCTCCAGTCATTGAAGGGCTAACTCACAAGTTAATCTTCATAATTTATTTTCCAAATTCTCTAAATAATGAGGTCATCTAAATGCTTTTTATTTCTCCTGTTAACCCTTTCTATACTAAATTGATTCTCTCGCTCAGTTATAACAGTATACATTGGAATAGTCTATTATTCATCTGGAGGGGTTTTCAGGAAAAATAAGCAGATGACAGATTATACAATTACAGAATGAGTCCTATTTATTGGAAGGAAATGTTCAGATAATAAGTTCAACAAACGGCCTATGGTCGTTTGTTGAACTTATTATCTAAACATTTCCTAAGGGAACAACTCATCAATGAGTATTTAGTATAGAAAGGGTTCAATTGACCTATGGTCGGTTATTGAACTTATTATCTGAACATTTCATAAGGGAACTACTCATCAATGAGTATTTAGTATACAGTAAATCGACCCATTAATTAACCACAGCAGAATTATGGGTACCGTTTCAGGATTTAGTCGGAAATATGGCTTGTTGCCATTCATCGGAAAGCTCTCGCTGAGAGCTTTCCGATGAATGGCAACAAGCCATATTTCCGACTAAATCCTGAAAAGTTACCCATAATTATGTTGTGGTTAAGGAGTCGATTACTTAGGGCATTATTGTAGAAACCTGAATCCGAGAAGGATAGCAAAACTCTCAGTTATGGATAAAAAATCTACAAAATTTATATGGAATTCACCTGTGGCAGAGATAAATCAGGAATGACCATGGGAGATAATCACTGTGTGGAGATGATATGCAATAATGAGGCATAACATTTCATATTATAGTTATCTGCTTCCATTGCTAATAATACAGTTGATGAAGGTAGTTATCAAAATAAGTACAGAGCCAGCCAGAACAAACCTTCCTACCTGGTTAAGTAGTCATACTAATTTGCTATGATGCTGGTTGGTCATGCTGAATTGCTGATGCTGGTAAGGCAAAGCAATGCTGTTAAGATAAAGTACCATTATTTTTCTCAAAGTTATAATTTTTTATGTATTTTTATGAATTGAGCAAAAGCCAGTGTCTTAAGAAACATTCAAGAACATACATATATTTTTTTTAATATTTTGATAATGGTGGCGCTGGTGATTGCAAATGACAGTCTTATCGATCTCAATTATGGCTGGTTTGCAACATCCAACACATCAATTATTAAAAAAAATTTGAATGTTTTCTAACCATTGTTCAGATCACGCAAACACCGCGAAAATGAACACTTTAAATAAAATTACAGGTCTTTTCTTAACAGCAATTCTTTTCCCTACCATCATCGTAGCAATTCAGCAGGACCCACCAGCATCACAGCACATTAGTAGGACTATTTAACCAGGGGTGGGTACTTTGACAATAGTACATCGTTAAATTTTTTCATATTAAATTATTTTTGGAACGGATAACTTTAATATATCTGTTCTGGAGCTTCCTCACTCTAAAGGTATATAAAATAGAATTTGATAAATATGCTATAATCTGGGGCTTCCAACATTATGTATTACGTGAGCCATAAAGAGGGGGGGGGGATAATCGCCCATGATGATAAATCAATTATTGTTTATATAAGGGCTGCCGAGTTTGAAAGACTGAACAGGTCATAATTAGTATCATACAACACTGGAGAAAACACATTTGAATATAATTTCATTTGAACAGACCACTCGATTGAATGGATATTATTTATTATCTATATTTGGTTATAGAAATGCCCTAAATAATCAACTCCTTAACCACAGCAGAATTATGGGTAACTTTTCAGGATTTAGTCGGAAATATGGCTTGTGGCCTTTCATCGGAAAGCTCTCAGAGAGAGCTTTCCAATGAATGGCAACAAGCCATATTTCCGACTAAATCCTGAATAATTACCCATAATTCTGCTGTGGTTAAGGAGTCGATTATTCAGGGCATTACTGTATAGAAATATGATCATATCTATAATTTGATTTAAAAAATATGTGAAATCATTTTCCGTAAAAAGAATCAGCTGCAGAATGTTTGATTTCAATGTTTAATTAACCCTTTGAGTGCCAGGCCCGATTTTTGTATCAACCCATATACCCTGTGCCAATGCATTCTCTTATATATGCGAGTCGACCATAGGTCGCCTCGCATATATAAGAGAATGCATTGGCCTAAAATTGTTTTTTTTTTTACAATTTTAATATATTTTATTATATTCTTTAACAGACTTATTGTGTAGGTTTAGGGCCGATAATATCGGCCCCTGGCACTCAAAGGGTTAATATATTAGTGATTAAATCCATAGGACTATATCGTTTATTTCTAGCTAATTACTGTAGATCATATACAGATTGAAGAAATTACAATCCTTTCTTGGTTTGCCAATTTCTAAATCGGTCACCGTTGAAAAAACTGTGTATAGAAATAATCAAAATATTTATTTGCTGTACAATCTGGACCATATTTACTTGGTCTATAAACTATTTGTTATGTCAGTTTTGCTACTGGTAGAATCATTAAAAACTGTGCTAGCACATTCTGTATTACAGACTACTTTACACCAAGGAAACATGGTGTATGTAAAACAATCTATCAACCCCAGATTGGCCACAAATCGTTATGTCATATGAAACTAATTTGACCAGTTTGTGCCATTCATACCAGGCCATCCCCTTGAAATACATGGATATAATTGTGTTGTAGAACACATAGTTTCATATAATTTATTTGAAAGACCTTTTTAAAAGCAATGATGCAACAATTTATAGGGTTTATGAATAACTTAAACTGCAAATCCCTGACAGTAGTCCTAATTCAATAGTTTTTTTTTTTACATTGGGATCCTCCAACAAAATAAATGTAACAGGCATGGTTGAGTCAAATCCAAATTCCAGCCAAAAGGATCAAATGTTCAACTCTAGTGGTAAAAAATAACAGTGATAATTTTTTACCTTTGATATACCTGTAATCATTTGTAGAACTAAAATTTAAAAAAGAGAATATTTTACTACACTGAAATATATATAGATGGGACAATTAATATTAATCAAAATATCAATAAGACTGAAGCTCAAGTTTAATACATTAACAGAGTATTGTAAGGCTTGCAATCATAAAAAGGTTTGATGCTGGTCGGAAAATTTGTTTGGCCAATGTTTTTCCATTTCTGAATTGTTTTGGCAATTTTTCAGAAACTTTACAGGCACACATGCTTTTTGACAGATTGCATATCGTCGCCTTAACCCTTTCATGATGGGAGCTGCACTGGCACAACATTAAAGACCCTGTGCCTATGCATTCTCTTATATATGCGAGTCGACAGCATCATTTTTTTTTTTATCAATTTTTCTTACATTCTTTAATAATTTTTATAATTTGTTCTTACATTCTTAAATAATTTTTGAATTTTTTATCATTATTTCTTACACTCTTAAGCAATTTTTGGATAATTTTTTCTTACATTTTTTAACAATTATAAAAAATATTGAATCAAAAGGCAACATGCCTCAATTTTGTTCATCGTAGATCAACAAGAAAGTCGAAGTAACAAGCTGAAGCCGTAGGGGGCAAGTGTTGCTCATGTCAATCTGATTTTGCCCAAATATAGACTTGCGTCCTTTTGCCTATTAGGCGACGATATAGAATTCTCATGTAATGTCACAGACTGTCACCCCCAAAAAAACTTATGAATTCTGGTAGCAATCATATAAGAAATACTGAATTGTCGTCTGTGCTGTAATAATTATGAATGTAATTACGGGTGATGGGTGAAAAGCCATTACAATAACCCATGTTCAGTACATCAAATTGAGCTAATAAAATAATCAAGAACGTGAACGATTCAATGCAGAAAACATAGTCAGAAGCCACCACCATACATTTTCATCTGATTGTCCGAACTGTTGAATAGGTATTTAACATTATAGCAGCTCATAGAGCCATATTTGGTGAGTATTAATAGAATTTAAGGATTATGGATACTCATTTTTGGAAAAATTCTGGACAAATTTCACAGTCGAGGAAAGTTTTAAAAAAGCATTAGAGATTTTCTTTAGGCTAAATAATATTATTGTTGATATTTGTTTTTGAAGAAAACTGAACAAATGCTCAGGAGTTTGATTAGTGACATTATTTCTTCTTCTAAAACAGTGTCTAATAAGGAAATTTTGTTCATTACTCATAGCAAATCTGCAAATATATGATCTTTTAGCCAAGTTGTCTTACAGACATCAGGAAATACAATCTTTGGATGGGGGGGGGGGGGGGGAACCCAGTCAGGTCTTGACAAACCGATTGCCAAATATTCCACATGATTATTCGTAAATGCAAATCACATACCGGTATATTTCAGTTGAAATATTTTTTTGTGAATTAAAATGAATAAAACCAACATATTAAAATCTCAATTATTCCCAATTTCCCATGCTATTATGCCTGATAGAACGGTTTACACAAACTGAACACCATCTAATTTTTATCTTTTTTTGGTGCATTTTCGAGAAAAAAGTAACCAACAAACTACATTGGTGTCATCTAAATATAGTAACAATAAAACAGTTGACTCTAGCAATGAATGTTTCAAAGTTTCCAGATTTCAAAGCATACCTCTACTCCTAGCTCAACATTTATCCATAGTCCTTAACCCTTTACCCAACAGAAGGGCCCTGTGCCAATGCATTCTCTTATATATGCGAGTCGACCATAGGTCGCCTCGCATATATAAGAGAATGCATTGGCTTAACACATTACAAATTATAAAATTGTTAAAGAATGTAAGAAAAAATGGTAAAAAGTGTTAAAAAAAGATTTTTTTTAGGCCAATGCATTCTCTTATATATGCGAGGCGACCTATGGTCGACTCGCATATATAAGAGAATGCATTGGCACAGGGCATAACTGTAACCATCACAATGTGGTCAATGAGCCGGTTCCAATGATATCCATATTTGTATGGTTCTATTGAGACAGACCGAAGATATTTTAGGCTGTTAAAGCTTTATTTGGCCGGTTTTGGCCGGTTTGTTGGGTAAAGGGTTAAAACAGCAGTGGAACTGGATTGAGTCAGACAAAAGCCAGGTTCAGCCAATTTATATGTGACTTTCAAAGTGTGTTACTATGGTATTGTTATGAATATGTACCAAAGCTACACATATTCTGCCCTGGAATGTCAATAATCAATCTTTTCAATCCGAAATGAATTTGAAGAGACCAAAAATGTAATGCCACATTTGAAAATTGAGCTAAAACTGAACACAATATGTGTAAAATTTCCAACTAATTTGTTTGTTGTAACTCGGTGTCAGATGCACACAACACAGGACTCTGAAGGACTTGGGGGAGAGAATGGGAGAAAAGTCAAACACCAATACAGGGATAACAGACATGTAACACATTTCAAAATTTTAACTATTGTCAAGTCAAGGCCTGAGAATATGGTGCTGGACATTTGCAGAATGAGTTCCTCAGAGGGTAAATTTAGTGAATCTAACCCACTGCACCAAATTCATCCTCTGGGGACTTCATTCTGAATGGCCTCATCTGCTATGGGAGACCTAGACAGATTTAACCCTTTCAGTGCCAAGTTCGATTTTTGGATCAACCCATATTGCCTTGATCATTTTTCAAATTTATTGATTATAATAATGTGATACATTGATGTATCACATTATTATAATCAATAAATTTGAAAAATGATCAAGGAAATATGGGTTGATACAAAAATCGGACTAGGCACTGAAAGGGTTAACTTCCCACATGGTGAATATTGTGATTATGCAGCGTGTCGTCTGCCAATTTGTGGATATAGAGAAACTAAACTATAAAGGAAAAAGAATCTTTGTGAAGGAGTTTCTAAAGAAACTAAAAAACTTTTGATAATAAAGATTTTTTCCAGAGAAGATAAGGCCTAAGCATTATGAAGTCCCCATAGGGTGAATTTAGTGTGCGGGGTAGCGACACTAAATTCACCCTCTCGGGACCTCATTCTGCAAATGTCCACACCATATTCCCTGGCCTGGTCAATTCTCTGTTCAACTCCAATAAAATGCTCAAATATTATGCCATTGAATCTCTGTACCTCGTCTGGATGAACTGAGATCTCATTAACCCTCATCGCTGAGAACAGTAATGCCTAAATAATCGACTCCTTAACCACAGCACAATTATGGGTAATTTTTCAGGATTTAATTGGAAATATGGCTTTTTGCCATTCACTGAGAGCTTTCCGATAGGATTTAGTCGGAAATATGGCTTGTTGCCATTCATCGGAAAGCTCTCAGCTTTCCGATGAATAGCAACAAGCCATATTTCTGACTGTACCCATAATTCTCCCAGGAGAGCTTTCCGATGAATGGCAACAAGCCATATTTCCGACTAAATCCTGAAAAGTTACCCATAATTCTGCTGTGGTTAAGAGGTCGATTACTTAGGGCATTACTGTATCTGAAGATTTCCCTCCAATGGATATGAATCCACCTACACTTGTATTATCTTTTCGTCAGTCTGTCGTTTGTGCATTTTTCGTGAAAACCCCTCCAACTGAACAATGGACCATTCCAATATAACTCTTATAACTGAAAGGGAAAATCCATGTTGTAGAGAAAGGGTTGACATTGAATAACATGGAATCTATAACGATACCATTACATCCTATACCCCTAATTATTCTAGTCCAAGGTCCAACTAGATCTCATAGTTATCAGAAACTTGATCAGGCCCAAGATCGCTGGCTTCTCAAATGTCAAGTTTTTTAAGATCATTCTTCTGTCTGATTTTTCTGTTGAAAATTGACAAGGGATTGTTACTCAGTTTAACCCATTCATGATGAAAGATGTGCTGGTGCAGCATTAGAGAACCTGGCCAGTGCATTTTCTATATATATGGAGTCTCCCATAGGGAGCCTCGCATATACAAGAGAATGCACTGGCTTACAAGATCAAGGTAAATATTGTTAGGCCAATGTATTCTCTTATATATGCGAGACTCGCATATATAAGAGAATACATTGGCACATGATTGTCACAAAATTTCAGGAAGCTCCAGTCATGGAAACTTTTAATCTGCCAAAAATTACACCAGAACTATAGGGGCAGTTCAAGAACATGTTTTAGGATGTTTAACTCTTTCTTTATTAAATACTCATTGAGAAGTAGACCTTTAGGAGATGCTCAGATAATATGGTCGTATGTTGAACTTAATATCTCAACAGTTCCTACCAATGAATAGGAATATTTCTACAATATGTTTTCGCCTTTCTGTCGTCTGCTTATATTTCCTGAACACCCCTCCAAATGAATAACAGAACGGGAGAATCCATTGAGTTTTGAAATGGTTAAAACATTTTTCTTGATATCTCAGTCCACCTAGACTAGTCTAACTCACATTACACGACAAGACGTAATTCATATATATTCTGCTTGCAACAACCACGCTAATTTTGATAGACAGTTGTCATCGGCAAATGTTTAATTAAAAGCCTCTTTTGGCTGTCGCCTTGAATTGCTGAGAGTGAAAACCTTCATATGTATAAATTGCATCTTTAAAATGATGAGGTATATTCTTCAAACTTTATTTAATTAAAATTATATCACACAAAGGATTATATCCAAATTTTTATCAAAATTAGGAAAAAATCTTGGGATTTGGAATTTGATTATTTCCCTTGTTTGTCTTTAATATAAAGTAGAACAATTTGATTTATTATGGCACGCGGTGGCATTAAGCATAACAGTTTATCAAGTAAAGCTTGCTTCTGTCACTTTCCCTGGAACAGTTAGGTGGATGAATATATGAAATATACAGGCCGCTTCAAGAAGGAAAGAGGACCCTTTTTCATTCAAGCACTTTTGCATGCAGAATGTTGATGACTTGTTTTAACCCTTTCTCTACTAAATGAATTCTCCCATCCAGTTATAAAAGTATACATGGGAATGGTCTATTATTCATCTGGAGGTGTGTTCAGGAAAAATAAGCAGACGACAGATGAAACATACAGAAGGAGTCCTATTTTTTTTAGGGAAATGTTCAGATAATAAGTTCAACAAATGACCTGAACTTATTGTCTGAACATTTCCTAAGGGATAACTACCATCAGTGAGTATTTAGTATAGAAAGGGTTAAAGTTTGAACCAGCAGAACTGGAACAGCTCAAATTTGGGAAAGTTATAAAAAAGAAAACATTTTATTCAGTTTATATCGGTATGTTCAGATATATACAGTAATGCCCTAAATAATCGACTCCTTAACCACAGCAGAATTATGGGTAATTTTTTCGGAAATATGGCTTGTTGACATTCATGGGAAAGCTCTCACTGAAAGCTTTCCGTTGAATGGCAACAAGCCATATTTCCGACTAAATCCTGAAAAGTTACCCATAATTCTGCTGTGGTTAAGGAGTCGATTATTTAGAGCATTACTGAATGGAAATCCTCCTACTACTAACTAATACATAATTTGGAGCCAGCCATTTTTTACATGAAGATCACAGACAACAGTTCCAAAGTTTGGACCGACACAGCCTAGTCAAAATTCCTCAGGTCGTAGCAAGCAGAAAGACAAAAAATATCAGGAAAAAACAAATACACAACAGGTTCAATAACATTTCGCATTAACAAAAGTGTAGATGACTCAATAGACTTAAAAGTCGCTGTACACTGTACAAATTGTAAATGTCTTATATACACAAACATCTGTACACCATGCCAGTCCACTATACAGAAACAACTGTGCATCACTCTGATCCAATCAGTGCAAATAACAGGTGAAAAGTACATCAATTAATATCCAGTCTGGATGCAGCGAGAATTACATTCAGTAGGTAAGATTATAATACCACAGTCGCCTGTCGAGGTCGTCATTAAATTATTTAATTATGATTAAGAGAGAGTGTCACTTTAATTTGCACCTTTAAAAACAACAAGTATCCCCCCTCACAAATGTGCCTTTTCACTAACAGACGTTTATTAATTTTCTAAGGGCCACAACTTCAAAATAATTGCATGGACAAATACTGTAGAATGTGGATATTGTTCCCATCACACTTGCTCGTTAATATCTGAAGTCTCTTTGCACAAAACAGTTGTTGTTTGAACAACAGCATCAGGACATCCGATTTTGAATCAATTCAGGCCTCAGCTTGCAGGTTGAGAATAGGGAGAAGTGACTTCTCCCTCTGGCAGAAATAGGGAGAAGTGAGAGAAAAATAGGGAGAAGTGAGAGACTTGAGAATAATTTCATCTGATAATTTATTTAATATGTATAAGTTAAACAAACGAAAAAAATCATAATCATGGAAAAAATTTCAAATTTTTCATTTAAATGTAATATAGATTGTTTGTTGCATTTGGTTTGCATATATATGCCACAATTAACGGCCTTGAGTGAATGAGTCTTGACATCGACTACCGAGTGTCTCTCAAATCACTGAATCATTGGGAATAAAATTACGATTTTCCGGTTATGGATCACGTTTTATTTCGAACAAGGCAATACAACGATTAAAACTTTATTTGCACACTATAAAATGGTGCTCTCGGCTTCTTTGTTTGATATATTATAATCCTTGTCTGGACATTGAAGACCGCATTTACTTACTCAATGCTGATAAACAAAAGGAGTCGACCTTGTGTCAACATTTTGTCACTGTTTGACTCGCAGGCGATATATTCATAATTGATTTGTAACACTATAGCATGCATGGCTTATCACTTGCTACAGCCGTAGAATAATTTTGGGAAAATCGGAGGGCGACTTCACTTCTCCCTGGCGCGACACTAAGGCGACTTCGAGGGCGACTATTTCGCCCTACTCGCCTGGTAAGCTGAGGCCTGAATCAATTCAAATTGAATCAGACAATTTATGATACCAAAAATTATGTTTCCACACTCTCCACTCTCTTTTACTCATTGCCATCAATTTTCATGGTATCTCATAAAAAGGCCATTTCATGGAAATGTGGATTTGTGGATGAGATATTATATTTATCCACATCAACAGGTCTTACAATAGCCAGTTTATAACATCTTTGAGAAGTGACTATTGAGAAATTAGACCCCCCCAGGTATTCCGGCGCTGAAAGCACATCACGTAATCAGTACACTAATAGCTATGGGTTTCATTTCACACGCTGGTGAGGTAGTTACAGTAATGCCCTAATTAATCGACTCTTTAACCACAGCAGAATTATGGGTAATTTTTCAGGATTTAGTCGGAAATATGTCTTGTTGCCATTCATTGGAAAGCTCTCACTGAGAGCTTTCCGATGAATGGCAACAAGCCATATTTCCGACTAAATCCTGAAAAGTTACCCATAATTCTGCGTGGTTAAGGAGTCTATTAATTAGGGCATTACTGTACTTATTGTTTTATGGAGCCACTAGACATTAGCCTTTAATAAGTTACCAATCGTTGAGCATTGACGATTGTAGAAAGAATCAGGCAATGTAGTTACAGTAATGCCCTAATTAAAATAAATTTACAGTATTTGTCATAAATTAGTAACTTAACACAAGCTCCTGTAGAATAGTTACAGTTATGCCCTGTGCCAATGCATTCTCTTATATATGCGAGTCGACCATAGGTCGCCTCGCATATATAAGAGAATGCATTGGCCTAAAACAAATCTTTTTTTAACACTTTTTACCATTTTTTCTTACATTCTTTAACAATTTTATAATTTTTAATGTGTTAAGCCAATGCATTCTCTTATATATGCGAGGCGACCTATGGTCGACTCACATATATAAGAGAATGCATTGGCACAGGGCCGTTCTGTTGGGTAAAGGGTTAACACAAGCTCCTGTAGAATATACCAGTTTGAATATTGCTTTCAGGTTGCAACTGTGGAACTATTAATATACCATATATCATTCAGTCTCTTTGAAAAGCCGACAATATTCTGATCAGATACAAGTCTCTCGATATCTTTCCGGGAATGGAAGGCTTTGCCGAGGTGACGTCACACCATTAAAATAAATTTCCAAAAATAGCAATGCATACCAGTTTTATCTTTTGTACCTTTTAACCCGTTTACCCAACAAACCGGCCAAATAAAGCTTCAACAGCCTAAACTATCTTCGGTCTGTCTCAATAGAACCATACAAATATGGATATCATTGGAACCGGCTCCTTGACCACATTGTGATAGTTACAGTTATACCCTGTGCCAATGCATTCTCTTATATATGCGAGTCGACCATAGGTCGCCTCGCATATATAAGAGAATGCATTGGCCTAAAAAAATCTTTTTTTTAACACTTTTTACCATTTTTTCTTACAATCTTTAACAATTTTATAATTTTTAATGTGTTAAGCCAATGCATTCTCTTATATATGCGAGGCGACCTATGGTCGACTCGCATATATAAGAGAATGCATTGGCACAGGGCCCTTCTGTTGGGTAAAGGGTTAATAGATATTTGTTCTGATTTTCTGTCGTTAATGTCATCTATCTTCGATAAAACATGGAGTGAAGTGCATGAGAAGCAATTTTGATTTGTTTTCTTTGTTTGTGTTTTGGTGTGACATACGCTGTGGTACAGTATTGTTCCTATTTTTAGTAACTGTGCTCATTAAACCACTGCCTTTGGGATTCTGCTGGCAATGTCACGGACCAAACAAATCGCGCATGGTTTGAGCGATAAACCAATGAATGGAGAGAATCCCGTCAATACAGAAAAGACGTCTCTACAAGAGAGCGAGAGACATAAATCAGATAAGATCATCGTCGGCTTTTCAAAGAAACTATATATCATTATACCATAAATTTTGATTAAAGAATTGCATTTTCAGACATTCCATATTTGGCTGAACACATTAACCCTTTCATGACTGGAGCTGCGCTGGTGCGGCATTAAAGATGTCCTAGTGCATTCTCTTATATATCCAAGTTCTCCCATAGGGAGCCTCGCATATATATATATATAAACTTAGAAAGAGCATGCAATGGCTTACAAGGTGAAGGTAAATATTGTTAGGCCAATGTATTCTCTTATATACTTAATGTGAGGTTCCATATGGGAGACTCGCATATATAAGAGAATCATTGGCACAGGGTTTTTGCAAAAATTCAGGAAGCTCAAGTCATGGACTAGGGTTAAACATATATGGACTGTCGTAACAGAAACAATCGGAATAGGAAATGGCAGTGGTGAAAAATGATAGAAATCCAACTGGAAAGGTACTCATTTTACCTGTACTAACCCATGTTCTCAAGAATAGTGTTGAGATAGTGCTGGCTTTAAAGTATCACAAATGTGGGCAGAATAAAAAAAAACTGAGGCAACAAAACTTTTGCTAACTAAAATTTATGTTGTTTAGGACATTAAGACTTTTATGATGAGCTGCGCTGGTGCAGCATTAAAGATCCTGTGCCAGTGCATTCTCTTATGTATGTCAGTCTCCCATAGGGAGCCTCATATATATATATATATATAAGAGAATGTACTGGCTTACAAGGTCAAGGTAAATATCGTTAGGCCAATGTATTCTCTTATATATGCGAGGCTCCCTATAGGAGACTCGCATATATAAGAGAATGCATTGGCCCAGGGTTCAGGAAACTCCAGTCATGAAGGGTTTGAGATGAGGGAGGGAGGCTATATATATTTTCATTTTTTTTCTCAAAATTTGAAAAACATACTTCAGAAACAAACAAAATTCATTTTGTTGTTCAAATCCAGTATTTCTAACATAAAATATTGAAAAAGATGTTTGACACCAACGGGGATTCTCTGCATGTTGTCTTCTTATATTATATGGTCATCCCTACAAAGGAAGAATAGACCGTTTGATTGTATACATGTATAACTGAATGGGAGAATCCACGGAGTACTTAAAGGGTCAATTAAACACTGAGTATCAACAAGAGGAGAAATGCAGCTGACAACTGAATGAGATCACAGGAAGGAAGTATCAACAATTATATACACTACGGAGGCAGATAAAACATGAAGGATATACATAACAACCCAGGTCCCACAGAAAACAACCGATTCATCAAACTCCAGCAACCATATCTTTACTAAATACTCATTGACGAGAGTTTCCCTCAGGAAATGTTCACATAATAAGATCAACAAACGACCGTAGGTGTAAAATTATCAATACCATCTTTCTCGAGTGTTTCCACAGATCACTAGCTCTCGTTTTGGTATTTCTGTGAACAAGCCTGAGTTTAGTGTGAGGTCCCCAGAGGTTGAATTTATTGAGCTATCCCGCACAGGGGACCTCATTTTGCATGGCCTCATTTGCTATTGGAGACATAGACTCAGATTGAAGTTCCTAAATGGTGAATATTGTGATGTAAATCCAGGGAGAAAATTAACTGGTAGTGCATCGCAATGTGCTACCCAAAGTTGAATAATAGCTATGCAATTTGGTATGAATTGTATATGATTTTGGAACAATGCTATCTAATCATGGGGCAATGTGAGGTTATTTATTAATCAAAATTTCAAAAGTAATTTGCTCCCTGTGTAAATCCACTGGGAACCTCGATTATGCAATGTGTCGTGTGCCAATTTGGGGATACATGTATAGAGAAACTAAACTAAAAAAAATAGAAACTATGTGAAGAAGTTTCTATAGAAATTTGATAATAAAGAAACTTTCCAGAGAAGATGATGCCTAAGCAGAATGAGGTCCCCAGATTGTGAATTTAGTGATGCTAACCCGCTATGCGGGATATTGTCACTAAATTCACCCTCTGTCAGGATAAGAGGTATAAAGGAGTTCAGCCTCATACAATGCCATTTTTCAACTTGTCTATGACCATGACCAAGCCTTGAAATAGTGTGTCTGTCATTTGCAGAATGAGGTCCCCAGAGGGTGAATTTATTGATGCTACCCAGCATAGTGGGCTAGCATCACCAAATTCACCCTCTGGTGACCTCATTCTGCTTACACCTCAGCAGAATGAGGTTCCCAGAGGGTGAATTTGGAAATGCTAGCCCACTATGCGGGGTAGCATCACTAAATTCACCCTCTGGGGACCTCAATCTGCAAATGACAGACACACTATTTCAAGGCTTGACCATGACATGCCAGTTATCTCAAGGATTGTTGTACATGTAGGCTATTTATGAAGAATTTCATTGAGAGCGAGATATTTTCTGTGGGAGGCCTGGGGGCTGGATGAAGGGTTGATTTCTCCATGAATACACCATACACATAAATAATCTCTAGTTTGGAAGTCTACCGCGAGGCATGGCCAACTCAATTTTTACCGACAATTGAATTCTTACGTTTGATTACTGAATACCCCCTGATGCGTAGTAACCTGATTCCCAATGATTCATTTGTAGGTATGTCGAGATATTAAGTTTAAAAAAACAGCCCTTAACCTTTCCATGACTGGAGTTTCCTGAAATTTTGTGAAAAGCCTGTGCCATTGCGTTCTCTTATATATGCGAGGCTCTCGTTGGGCGCCTTACATATATAAGAGAATACATTGGGCTAACAATATTTACCTCAAAATTGTAAGCCAGTGCATTCTCTTATATATGCGAGGCTCCCTATGGAAGACTCATAAATATAAGAGAATGCACTGGCACTGGAATTTAATGCTGCACCAGTGCAGCTCCGTCATGAAAGGGTTAATTGAACTTATTATTGTGACTCCTATTGATTCATTTGCAGATAACACCCCTACAAATGAAGAATGGACCATTCAAGTGTATATATTTTGAACTGTAGAGGAGAATTCATTCAGTAATAAAAGGGTTAACCGCAGGAACAATAATTCCTTACTTCATAATTTACCGCACTTTAGGCCATGCAAAGTCAATTTCTCCACTTCTTAGGTAAATTTTTTTGAAAAGCATGCGAGCGTGTGGTTTTTAATTTAATATTTTATTTCTGGGGTGGACACCAATGAAGCATTTCACCTCTGCATCAGCTAGCTCTGGGTTTAATCCTTTTTGAATTTTTGTGAATATCCTGTGCCA
Source organism: Siphonodentalium dalli (assembly GCA_032622095.1). Taxonomy (NCBI): domain Eukaryota; kingdom Metazoa; phylum Mollusca; class Scaphopoda; order Gadilida; family Siphonodentaliidae; genus Siphonodentalium; species Siphonodentalium dalli. The sequence goes on along the minus strand of CP136061.1, from coordinate 238,956,587 downwards.
ATGCATTCTCTTATATATGCGAGTCGCCCATAGGGTGCCTCGCATATATAAGAGAATGCATTGGCCTTGATCTTGTAATTAAGCCAGTGCATTCTCTTATATATGCGAGGCTCCCTATGGAACACTCACATATATAAGAGTATGGACTGGCGCAGGGTCTTTAATGCTGCACCAGCGCAGCTCCCGACATGAAAGGGTTAATTTCAGTTGTCTGGGGCCATTATTTTCCAAATAGTCCATAACAAGTTACTTGAGTGATACCCAGTGATTCCATGTAATTTTTTTCATAAAAAATCGGCCAATAAAGTATCATTGAAACACTTTTATTGAGTTTACAGTTGGAATACATCACATATTTAACACATGGTTACCAATTACAGTATTGCATCAGAAATATGAATTGGGTCTCAGTTCCGCGAAAGTTTGTATAAAAATGTACATCAATAATTTTATACCTATTATAATGTTTTCGGACATGTCAAATGCATATAAAAGGATGTACCATGCTTTTGGGTCTGAGAAACAGGAAACTGACTTTGCGTGTCCTTAAATTTTTATTTTTAGTAATATTGCAAAGATTTTATTGAAAGTTAATCAAATTGAATTGGCCGTGCCCTATATGTTAACTGTACATAATTTTGACATAAAATTCAACAGGAAAAAAATGCAACAAGTTACACTGAGGACCGGTTGACATAACCACAAAAGCTGACACGAAACTGGAACTACTGAAGCGGGAATATTTCATGATGATGACGATGGACGTTTTTTTCCACGCAAGATACGGCGAGCACACACACAATCATGACGACTTGAAGCAGCTTGGTTGATATGGGTGAGTCACAAAAGACGGATGCTGTGTGACCACGGTAGAAGCCGCGGGGTTTAGCACGGGAGTCGCTTGGAATCATGGGATAGCTCTTCCCGGTGATGAGATAGTTATGAGGACTAACTACTTCATGTTTATTTCAGGTATCACCCGTTGGACGTAACGACGATTTTAAGTGTAGCTGTACAGCATCACCTGACTCTTTCCGCGTCGGTGACTCGGACTCCTCCGTGATTGACTCCATTTCCTTCTTTTCTTTTGACTGAAACATGAAAATAATTGCATAGAATTACAGGGGTCAGTATGCCCACGTAGAAACAGTGATCAATATTTGTAGCACACCCGAGGCGTTTCAGTCAAGCTGCCTGGGAATTTGCCTGGTGGGTTCCCCCAGTGTCTGAAAAAGCCCTCATCTGGAGCTTTGGATTGTATTTAACATCTTCATGATGGGAGCAGCGCTGGTGCAGCATTAGGGAGCCTCGCAAATATAAGAGAATGCACTGGCTTACAAGGTCAAGGTAAATATTGTTAGGCTCATGTATTTTCATATATTTGCGAGGCTCCATATGGGAGACTCGCATATATACAGGGTTCCTGAACCAATTTTCATATGAAATTCAAGGGTTTTCAAGGAGTGTAGGGGGCCAAAATTCAAGGGTTTTCAAGGAGGCATATACTCAAATTTCAAGGGTTTTCAAGGACAGTCATGTGTCAATAATCAATATGTAAATAGTATTCGACCTTGTTTCTGTGAATCTGTCACAGTGTGGTAGTACAGGTACAGTCTTACTACTGTAACTAATATATTTCTACATCAACTTGTCATCAAGCTGCACAAGTGGTCTCAATTCAAAATCAATTTGCACTATCTGGTTTATGCAAGTTACTGATCCCAAAGTATAGCCATATTGAAACAATATTTTGTTTGTCCGCACTGCTCCATATACATGTACTTTGGGCATAGATCATTAAATCATATCTTGATCCATTTAATTTGTTTGAGAATTATAAAATAAATTCACTGATAAATGTAAACAGTCTTGAAAATGCCAAGAAAAATATGCTATCTACAATTCTACATGATACTAAATGTGGTTCATATTGTAGCAATGAGTATTATATTGAAAAGTAGTTATTTTTAATTAGATAATGATAGGACAAGCAAATTATTGTTTCATTATGGCCTATAGGTGATTTCAAAATACATAATTATGTATAGTGAATGACGATGATGCTGATGTATATTCTAATTGACAATGTGCACGGAAGGCCCAATTATTGTTTCTAGTGGTAAAATCTTTGATTGTATATTTGAAACACTTTTATACCAACCAATTCATGGTGATTTCGCAGACGAAAGCGAAAAATAGCGCAGGGTTTTCCCTGGCCGCATCACGTATTCCTACAATAACACATCTTCTATGGTATGCGCGACATGATTAGAGGAAAATAGAGAACCGAAGTAGTGACAACCAATCAGAGAGCCGCTTACATCAGCATGCACAAGTCTAAATGAACCGACGTAAACAGACGGAACCCAGCGGAAATTACCGAAGTGTTACTCTTCTTGGATCCGTATTACGGAGCACCGCGAGTTATATTAATTTAACTTCATTACGCGATCGGTGAGAATTGGATTTTTCCAGGGTTTTCAAGGACTCTGAGGAGGGGTTGAGAACTCCAGGGTTTTCAAGGGTCCTTGCAAACTCATTTTCTAATTCCAGGGTTCAAGGAATTCAAGGAGTCGCGGGTACCCTGATATAAGAGAATGCATTGGCACAGGGTTTTCAAAAAATTTCAGGAAGCTCCAGTCATCGAAAGGTTAAGTTCTGAATGCATGCTGATGTTTGCTGAGCGCGGAAGATAGTTCTAAAGGAGTGTGTTTGAATTATAGAATTTCTTCATCTTTCCTCATTTATATATAACTAGAAGGTGACCCGACTTCGTCCGGGCTTTGACCTTGAATTGTCCATTTTGAAGGTCAAGGTCAAGTGGGGTCACGATTTGACCAGTCCAAAAACACTGCCCGGACAAAAGTACCCGTCGAAATCCATCCGGTTTTACCCGATTTGACCTTGAATTGATCATTTTGAAGGTCAAGGTCTGGTCGGGGTACCGATTGGACCCGTCCAAAACAATCAGTGGACAAAACTAACCCCACGTATCAAATTTCGTCAAAATCCCATCAAAATTGGCGATTTGACCTTGAAATTACCCGATTTCAAGGTCAAGGTCACGTCACACGGGCAAATGAATACGCTTATGAGACTCGCCATAAGAAAGTACCCCCACATACCAAGTTTCATTGAAATCCCGTGATATTCTGGCGTTTGACCTTGAAATTACCCGATTTCAAGGTCAAGGTCACATCGCACGGGAAAATTAATAGGCCTATGCCAGTTCCCGGCCGAAAATACCCCCACATACCAAGTTTCATCGAAATCGGGTCGGCCGTTTTCGAGTTCATCGCGAACACACAGACAGACAGACACACAGACAGATCTTCCAAAATATATAATAGATATTCTTCATTTTTGTTGAATACCAACTAATAAACAAAAATAAATGTGAGTGTGAGAACTGCTTAATGTAATTGCTTGAGTTTTGTTTTGATGTAATATTGCGAATAGTCATACCTCGTGGCACAACAATTGTGCGCAATAATATTAGCCAGTTTACATCACTGTTATTCTGTGTTTATTGCACATCAGAAAGCCGTTGTTTGAAGTCCAAGTCTGGATTTAATTTTTATGGATCACCTGACACATCAAGGCTCTTAATGTAATCTGTCTGATATTTTCAAAATTGCTCCTGCCAAAAAATTTGGTAACTTGGGAGTTTCACTTCGAATCGAATCGGGCAACAGATTTGAAATTGCATCAGTCTCTAGTCTATCAAGAGTGAAGATACGGAACAATTCGGAGAACACTTGAATTGGTAGCCATAACAAATCAGAAACATAATACAGATTAATGATGGATGGGGATTAACTCTGTTTAACATGATTATAAACTTTCACATTCGGCAAACTTTGTCAGTCTCTGTACAGTATACTGAAATCTGCCATTTATAACATTTTGAACTCCTTGACCTATGGTAGTATACTGAACAGAGGCTGGTGGGGTGTGTGGAATGATTTTGTATGTAATTCCCTTGTGACCTGCAATTCCTGAAATCTCGCATCCTTACAGTCATTATTACAGAGATTGTGCAGTCTTATTTACAGATTATTTGTGTCACTGACTGTTATCTTAGCACATGTGTGGTTTGTTCGTTAGAGCCGTGATGTCTTGTCACGCCAAGAATAACAAAACAAACATTTTGATCTGTAGAAACCATGGAAATGCACCTTGTGGACAAGCCTTGAAATAGTGTCTGTCATTTGCAGAATGAGGTCCCCAGAGGATGAATTTAGTGATACTACCCCGCATAGCGGGCTAGCATAACCAACTTCACCCTATTGCGGGGTAGCATCACTAAATTCACCCTCTGGGGACCTCATTCTGCAAATGACAGACACACTATTTCAAGGCTTGCTTGTGGAAATGTTTCAATAAAATTTATTCAGGACAGCGATTTCAAATCAAACTGAATCAAGCACATAATTTCAAATAACACTGAATGGAATCGATTTGCAGGGTCCTAGATGGAATATAACGTTAAAATTATTATTCACCTCGGGTAAGATTTCTTCAGAATCATCGTTCTCTACAGCGGCCTCCAATGCTTGAGCAGTCCGATTCTCTTCATCCATAACGTTCACCCAATACTCATAATTGTCCTTCATATTTTTGGTGAACAAACAGTTAATTTTCCTCATTTTCTTTTTCGGAACAAACAGAGAACCTGAAATTTCACATTATATATAAATACAAAATAGAGTACATTAAACATAATATTATATAATTTAAATCTTTTGAAGATTGAGAGCAACTCATAGCATAAACTTTGTTTATTAACTCTTCCTATACTAAATTGATTCATTTATAAAAGAATACATGGGAATGGTCTATTATCAATCTGGAGGGTCGTTCAGGTAATAAAAGCAGACGAAAGCTAATACAAGTGCAGAAGTATTCACATCCATATTGATTGTTGAACTTATCATCTGAACATTTTCTAAAGAAAAGAGTGTTTTGTATAGAAAGAGTTAAAGGTACTCAATCCGATCAGAGGGTCCCCATCTCAACAGATTCCAACAACAACAATCCGATCAGAGGGTCCTATATTACTATTTATTTGGCTTTGGGGGTAAAAAATATTTGATTCGAGTCGAGGAACCCATCAAACAAAGCTCAGAGTTATTAGATATTGATTTTTGAAATTTGTTATTTTCTCGGGATGAGTACTAATAATTGCATTCAATTTCGTAATCTGCTCGAGATGTGTACACTAAAACACTATTCAAACAGACAAGGATGGATAACTCTAAAATCAACTGGTAATAATAACGCAATTTTGACTGTGTTCTGGGCCAGAAAGTATTCCCGATAATGAAAAATAATAGATTCTAACATCGATATCTAACAAATCTGAGCTTTGATGGGTGACTTCCTCGACTCGAATCAAATATTTTTGACCCCCGAAGCCATTGAAATAGTAATTGAGAGGAGTTTTATCGGATTGAGTACCTTTAATATATCATATCATTCATGTTTTAGGCCAAACAAAAAAAGGGTTTTGGTTCTTGGGTAATTTTTTTTTCAAATAATGAGGGAGGGAGTTTTATTTTTATTTTATATTTTATCTGCACATAGTAAGCCCCAATAAATACATCCAATTTTCTTCAGTAAAATGGACAGGTATGTACTTTGATTGCTGGGTGACAACCTTAATTGATTTTCACACTCTACCAAAGCCATGATGTGTGAAAATGCTGTTTAAACAAAGACACTTCACAGGTGATGGCAGAAATGAAAAATGACTGACTGGGGGCGGGGCTCTATATTTTTAACAGGATGTGTTTATTTCCCATAGAGATGTTTATTGATTCTTGAAGGAGTGATATGTGTACAAGTATATACATGTTTATAAATACAATAGTGACATTCCATTTATATCAATTTCACTTACATAAGATCAGTTAACGAATGTCTGTATGTATGTGAGCGAAAATGTTATAGTATTTACATCTTAGTATTTAAATCTGCATACAACATGTATCTCACATTACTCATTAGCTGTATAAACTCTGTTTTCATGCTGTTTTGTTTAGGTATTTATAAAATAAACAGAAACAGAAGCTCATAATTTCAAACAAGAGCTACGCTGGGCGTGCAATATACGCCCTCTCTTGGGTCGGCGGAAACTGGTAAAAAAGGGGCATAACTCTGGTAAAAATTGGCGGACGGAACTCAAATTTGAACTTGACCTGTGTTTTGGTGGGAGAAAGTAATATACCAAATTATCATTGAATCCGATAAGCTCTAGTAAAGTTATCATCCGGACAACAAATTTCAGGGATTTTCTAAGTCAAATTATGTCAAATAAGGGGCATAACTCCGGTGAAAATTGGCAGACGGAACCCAAATTCGAACTTGAGCTGTCTTTTCTCCTAATAAACCCACATACCAAATTTGATTGAAATCGGTTCACTCTAACTAAAGTTATCATCCGGACAACAAATTTCAGGGATTTTCTAAGTCAAATTACGTCAAAAAAGGGGCCATAACTCTCGCAAAAATTATCGGATTAAAACGAAATTTCGGACTTGAGCTGTATTTTGATATATGTAATCCACAAAAAAACGGGTTTTGCGTATAAACATTCCAAAATCGAGTTATCATCCGGAAACCAAAAAACATAAGAAAAACAGAATTTTCTGAGTCGAAAAAGGGGCATAACTCTGCCAAAAATGGTCGGACAGAACCCAAGTTCGAACTTGACCTGTGTTTTGGTGGGAGAAAGTAATATACCAAATTTGGATTCATTCCGATAAACTATACTAAAGTTATCATCCGGACAACAAATTTCAAGGATTTTCTAAGTAAAAAAACGTTAAATAAGGGGCATAACTCCGGTGAAAATTGGTGGGCGGAACCCAAATTCGAACTAGAACTTACTTTTCGGCTAATAAACCCACATACCAAATTTTACTAATTTTGGTTCACTCTAACTAAAGTTATCATCCGGACAACAGGTTAACGGACGGACGCCCGGACGGACAGACCAATACTATAATACGGCCTTTTTTCAAAAGGGCGTATAAAAATTACATAATCTTCATCATATATAAAAAGATGAAATTAAATAAAAAAAAAATTTATTAACACGTTCGCTGCCACTACGAGTTAACTCGTAGTAAACAGTTCCATGGGGACTGCTACTACGAGTTAACTGTCCATACCACATAAATAACAACAGAAACCAGAAGCAACATCAGTTTACGCGCAAATACATTCCCAACGATCCCATTAGTCGATTGTATATGTATAATTAGAATGGCTTCAGATACGCTTTCTGCGCCCCAATAAAGGGGTGGGGTGCCATTTTAAATATTGCAAGGACACTCCAATTCACCATGATCTCTTCCGTACATCACTCACCCATGGTAGACATGTGCAAATAGACCATTGCTGGACATTATAGAGGGTTTTCGTTGCATATATCAGTAACCAGTTAGCTCTAGAGTTTTCCGGTCTCACTTGAAGCTATATAAACCTATACTGATAATACACCCCAATGATTGAGGGGTGTGCTCAAACCACTGCAAGGTTCGCCAAATATCCAATTTTGGCTATATACTATATAATAGAACAACACTTACATGTATCTTGAGATTAGTTAGAAATCAGAACCATGCTTGAGTTCGCTAATTTCTAAATTCTAACTAATCTGATTATCAGCTCTGTTTCTATGTTTATCACACATCTCGAACTTACTCAACTGGTTTTATAACTGCATGGTTACATTCTGAGAGTGGACGAATACGAATATAGTGCTAGAGGCTGTTGGAAGCTCGAGCCACCCCTACATCAAGTATATAGGCACAAGCGAATACCTGTGGCTTGTTTACCATGCATGCAAGTTCAGTTCCCTGGTAATGAGTGCACAAGTTTGTATATATAAATTCATGTATCGTGACTTATACAAATATTTAGTCGACCAAAATTGGGTTATATGATGCTGAAACGTGTTGTAGAGCTACTACGAGATAACTCGTAGTCGGCACCTGGGACGGAATTTACCAGTGTTCATCGCTGGTGCCAGCTACGAGTTATCTGTAAATCAGTATTACAATTGCGACGTCTTAGATGACGTAGAGTGTACCAATGTTTGTATATAAATTAATTTACTGTGTCTTATACACGATATGGTTGCACCTGTATAGCACTCTTTGTCATATATGTCGTAGAAAATGTAATTTTATTTACCTACGAGATAACTCGTAGCTGGTACCAGCGATGAAACACTGGTAAATTCCATCCAAGTTGCCCACTACGAGTTATCTCGTAGTAGCCTTGTGACATGTTTCAGCATCATATAACCCGATACTGGTGGAACTATCACTCATACATACGTCAAATAGTAACTACTATCGGAAAAACATGTAATCCCATGTTGGCATACGGGATAGAATTACCAATTGGTTTTCGGCAGTGAACGTGTTAACATGCCACTCATGAGCATATTTGGGCATACCTCCCGCAAAACTTAACAGGTCTGGCAACCACGGACTAAAAAAATTTATCTGGCACATACGAATCAATCTCAAATTTATCGAAAAATATAAGAAACATAACACAAATTTTCAGTGCTATATCGAAAAATTTGTTAGGAAGGTAGGTTCCAAATTATGTATACATAATTTTGGGATTCAAATGAGCCATGTTTTTCATGGGCATCAAAATTATTACTATGAATACTTGGTGATAGTTTTGAGTTATAACATGCCCCTAAAATTTTATTCAGTTTGTTTTTAAATTCGCTATAGCATGCTTAAGCATACCGAAAAAAATTCAACCACAAAAAAAAAATAATCTAAATTTTTTTTTTAGGGCCGATTTTACGCACCGTAAATTAGGGCCAATGAGATCGGTCCCTGGCACTCAGAGGGTTAATCTTATTAAAAATAAAATATGTTTAGTATTGATACAACTGGATGTCTGGTATCCTGAATTCAATATTAAAATAACAGGGTGTATTTAAAATTAATTTATATAGCATCTAACACTAAGTCTCATTATCACCTCAGGAAACTAGTCTCCTAAGACAATAGTTTATGGAGACCATAAATATATAAGCAGTGTAATGTCAATGAACCTTACACCAGCAGGTGTTTAATAATGTTATATCTCCCCCCACATGGGAGCTTACAGAGTGCATGAGATCGCACCTGAACATTGTTTAACCTTTCTGTACTTAATACTCATTGATGAGTAGTTATCCCTTAGAAAATGTTCAGATAGTAAGTTCAACAAACGACCATAGGTTGAACTTATTATCTGAATATTTTCCACCAATTAATAGAAATCCATTTGCATTTGGGTGTTGAGTACTGCAATTATTTGGACAAAAAAGGTTTGTAAACATGGAGTTTTGGAACTATGTGCACTGGCCTAACAAACAGGACATTGACTTTGTGCATTTAAGTTTATTTTTTACCTATTTGTTCTGTGTCCGTGTCCATCTCATCATCGTCTTCTGTGTCCTTACTCGTGCTCTCTGCTTTTTCACTATCTGATATCCCTGCAAAGCAAATTAATACAGAATCACAATTCCTATGCATTCACACAATTTGGGACCAGCTTAGAGGGAGATGTGAGCCAAATTTCCTCCCCATTTGCATACACTTCATCATAATTTTATTATCCTCTTTTCTCTATATATATGGTGACAATGCTGAACAGCCAGTGATCACTTTCATTGGCTACAGATTTCATGGTTACTATAAGTCAGAACTGATGAAATTCAAGGTCATTTCATGGCAATGTTCTAAGTTTTTCAAAGGCTTTATTCAGCGACCAACCTAGAGGGCGACTTGGGAGACATCTTCTTCCTGAAATACCTGTATGCATTATGTCCTAACAGCATATTTAAAGATGAATTATCCGAATTAACGCTCCCAAATTACTATTTCTTTGGCTTCGGGAGTAATAGATATTTGATTTGAGTCGAGGAACCCACACATCAAAGCATAGAGTGATCAGATATCAATTTTTGAAGTTTGTTATTTCTTTTGTTTTGCAATTATTTGTGGCCCAGAAAACAGTCTTCATACCAATGGTCTCAGACAAAATTGCTGATAAAGATGGATAACTCTGAAATCAAGTGGTAATATGGCCAAATTTTATGATAATATGTCCATATTTTGCTCAACACAATGTTGATAAATAACACGCTTTGGGTAATTTGATACCATAGCTGACAGTGGTTAGCATTATTTTGTTGCAATTAATCGATTCTGATAACTAAAGCATATTTTGAAGACATGATGTTGTTGTTGTATCTTGATGATATGGGAACCGTCTGATCTGATTGAGTACCTTTAGAGGGCCACTTAATTTTCGAGTCGCCGATTATTTTTTTTATAGTGACTTGATATACAGTTTTAATAACAATCTATGCCATAATATATTATTAAAATACTATAATTCATCACTATTTGAAACATATGTGTCTCAGAAGATGCCCACAGAGAAATAGAAAACTGCTGAAATTATAGAACGACTTCCCCCCTTTGCCTCCCAGAATGCAACAGAATTCAAACTTGCTCAATGGAAGGGGAAGAACTCTATCTTTAATATATAGAGTTATCCCCCCTGCATTGAAAATAATATTGCTTTTTACTGCAATCTAGATGACAACACGTTGGCAACTCAACAAAAACAACATGTTCACAGTTTATTACCCCGGATAAGTTGATGATACAATGTTTTGGAGCTACCTCTTTCAAATGGTATATAATATGGCATATATTTTATATAATGTAATCTGGGGGTTCATGGTATATAATATGGCATATATTTTATATAATGTAATCTGGGGGTTCATGGTATATAATATGGCATATATTTTATATAATGTGATCTCGGGGTTCATGGTATATAATATGGCATATATTTTATATAATGTAATCTGGGGGTTCATGGTATATAATATGGCATATATTTTATATAATGTAATCTGGGGGTTCATGGTATATAATATGGCATATATTTTATATAATGTAATCTGGGGGTTCATGGTATATAATATGGCATATATTTTATATAATGTAATCTGGGGGTTCATGGTATATAATATGGCATATATTTTATATAATGTAATCTGGGGGTTCATGGTATATAATATGGCATATATTTTATATAATGTAATCTGGGGGTTCATGGTATATAATATGGCATATATTTTATATAATGTAATCTGGGGGTTCATGGTATATAATATGGCATATATTTTATATAATGTAATCTGGGGGTTCATGGTATATAATATGACATATATTTTATATAATGTAATCTGGGGGTTCGATGGTATATAATATGGCATATATATTATATAATGCTATCTGGGGGTTCGATGGTATATAATATGGCATATATATTATATAATGCTATCTGGGGGTTCATGGTATATAATATGGCATATATTTTATATAATGTAATCTGGTGGTTCATGGTATATAATATGGCATATATTGTATATAATGTAATCTGGGGGTTCATGGTATATAATATGACATATATTTTATATAATGTAATCTGGGGGTTCATGGTATATAATATGGCATATATTTTATATAATGTAATCTGGGGGTTCATGGTATATAATATGACATATATTTTATATAATGTAATCTGGGGGTTCATGGTATATAATATGGCATATATTTTATATAATGTAATCTGGGGGTTCATGGTATATAATATGACATATATTTTATATAATGTAATCTGGGGGTTCATGGTATATAATATGACATATATTTTATATAATGTAATCTGGGGGTTCATGGTATAAAATATGACATATATGTTATATAAAGTAATCTGGGGGTTCATGGTATATAATATGGCATATATTTTATATAATGTAATCTGGGGGTTCATGGTATATAATATGGCATATATTTTATATAATGTAATCTGGGGGTTCGAAAATTAAGTGGGCCTTTAAAGCATAGTTACTGATTATAATGTTGTTCTTATATACTCACTATACTGGTTTTATAAATGGACTCGTATGTTGAATAATACTTATTTGATCATAGAAGGGTGATATTGGGCAGGGGAGGGGGCAGGGACCAGCCTTGGCCTGATTTTCAGGTCAAAGTGACTTCTCCCGGTCACAAAAATAGGGCGAAGTAAGCGTTCTCCAGGGCGAAATGCTTCCGAGGGGGGGGGGTGTAAATTGACCTACTAACCTTCATTGTCACTTTCTTCCTCGACCCACGTCCCTGGGATGAGACTAGCAGTAACCATGGCATTACAGAGTGGTGCCACTAAGTGATTGATAAACGTTTCCTGGAGCTTAGCTAGCTGTGGAATTCTTCTGTCCATATAAGGAGAAATTGGCATTCCTAACCGAGATTCTTCATCACCCTGAAATCAAAGATATAGGATATTCAATTTCAAGTCTTCTTTAATACCCTTCCATGACCTGGAGCTTCCTGAAATTTTGCGAAAACCCTGTGCCAATGCATTCTCTTATATATGCGAGTCTCCCATAGGAAGCCTCACATATATAAGAGAACGCAGTGGTCTAACAATGTTTACCTTGACCTTGTAAGCCAGTGCATTCCATAATATATGAGAGGCTCCCTATGGGATACTCACATATATATATGTATAAGAGAATGCACTGGCACAGGCTCTTTAATGCTGTACCAACTGGTGCAACTCCCATCATGAAAGGGTTAATTCATTTAATTAATTTTTTTTCCATGCACTAACCAGACTATACCTCAGATTAGTTTGAACAATTGCGTTTATTTATCGAATGCGTACTCAATAATAGGTATAGGCCATCAACCCTTAAAAAAGACCCAAGGCACTCGCAGAGGGTAAATGTGCAAAAATATAAAAGTCGGTAAAAACATCACCACTAAAAAGAACACAGAAAAATAGATAAAACTTTAACCCTTTGAGTGCCAGGTCGATTTTTGTATCAACCAATATACCCTGTGCCAATGCATTCTCTTATATATGCGAGTCGACCATAGGTCGCCTCGCATATATAAGAGAATGCATTGGCCTAACATTTTTTTGTTTTTTTTTGTTTTTGTTTTTTTTTGGACAATTTTAATAATTTATTCTTATATTCTTTAACAGACTTATTTTGTAGGTTTAGGGCCGATGAGATCGGTCGGTGTGGCACTCAAAGGGTTAAACTCTTTATTGATAGTTCTCCAATAATGAAATGTTACGTGTTGAAAACAAAACAGTTACAGTGATTTATCAACACACATCGCTAAATGTGTAGTAAGTTCAAATATTTTACCGGTGGTATGAATATGATTTTCACAATATTTTTCAATGCCTCAGCCATTTCCAATGTTTACCATCAAGTTTTGATTAAATTTAGGTATCCAATTAGACTAATTTGACTTTTATTGGTAACAGTAATGTTTACATAACAATGGTTTCGACATACAAAATCTCATTATTGGAAAGTTATTAATAATGAAAGTAATAACAATGTCATCTATTTTATCATGTACAGTAATGCTCTAATTAATCGACTCCTTAACCACAGCAGAATTATGGGTAACTTTTCAGGATTTAGTCGGAAATATGGCTTGTTGCCATTCATCGGAAAGCTCTCGAGGAATATGGAATTTTGACTGGAATAGTTATCCCTTCCATGCCATGCGTTCTCTTATATATGTGAGTTTCCCATGGGGAGCTTCGCTAATGCATATATCAGAGAATACATTCACCTAACAATAATTAGCTTGACCTTGTGAGCCAGTGCATTCTCTTATTTGTGCGAGGCTCCCTGAACGGATTAAGCGAGCTGCATGAACACCGAAGTAATAAATTACAATTCAACATTCTTGCATCATTAAAACAATCATATAGATATATTTAATTTTCAGCATTTCAAGGTTGAATAGATTTAAAACAGTGTTGAAATCCCATAAGCAAGCCTTGAAATAGTGTGTCTGTCATTTGCAGAATGAGAATTTAGTGACGGTACCCCGCACGGCAGGCTAAGCATCATTAAGTTCACCCTCTGGGGACCTCATTCTTCTTAGCCTCATCTTCTGGGAAGTAGCAATAATCTCAAATTAACATTGTTTTTTAGGAACAATTTCCCTTATGTTCAGTTTATAATTTGCAAAAGATAAAGTGACTGATGACTGATGGGTGAACATCACCAACTTCAACTGGGGAACTTTAATCTGATCCTAGGTCCCCCCTACAGTTGAGGCCTCAGCAGAATGAGGTTCCCAGAGGGTGAATTTGGTGCTGCTTGCCAACCATGCGGGATAGTGTAACTAAATTCATCCTCTGGGGACCTCATTCTGCAAATGACAGACTTGCAAATTCCAAAATCATCTCATGGTCGAATAGGCGTAAACTAAAGTGTAGATAGAGCAATGGGAAACAAGGGGAGCTAAAATTCCATTTGGAGGAAGACAGACCAGACGATGATGACAAATTACCAGGAAACCTTGGGGAATAGACTTGATGAATATCATCAACAGGAGGGTTGGCTGGCTGTAATAGCTTAACCCTTTTAGTGCCAGGTCCGATTTTTGTATCAACAAATATACCCTGTGCCAATGCATTCTCTTATATATGCGAGTCGACCATAGGTCGCCTCGCATATATAAGAGAATGCATTGGCTTAACAATTTTTTTTTTTTTATAATTTTTTTTTTACAATTTTTTACAATTTTAATATATTTTATTATATTCTTTAACAGACTTATTGTGTAGGTTTAGGGCCGATAATATCGGCCCCTGGCACTCAAAGGGTTAAAGCTATGTGAGCATGATTATTATTAATGTCGCAAAAGTCTCTAGACAGGATCATGGAAAGTAATCTACATGCAGTATATGGAGGGGAAATATAAATGCCTAATAACAAAGCAAGATATCAGAATTAACCCTTTCATGACGGGACCTGTGCTGGCGCAACATTAAAGACCCTGTGCCAATGCATTCTCTTATATATGCAAGTTGACCATAGGTCGCCTCGCATATATAAGATAATTTATTTTCATTGGTGGGAAATGTTCAGATAATAAGTTATATGGTTTGTTGAACTTATTATCGGAACATTTCATGAGGGAAATATCTGTCAATGAGTATTTAGTAAAGAAAGGGATAAATTCACAGCTTCAACCCGTTCATGAATCGAGCTTCCTAAAATTTTGTGTAAACCCTGTGCCAATGCATTCTATTATATATGCGAGTCACACATAGGGAGACTCACATATAAAAGAGAATGCATTGGCCTACCAATATTTACCTTGGTAGGGTAAGCCAGAGCATTCTCTTATATAAGCGAGGCTCCCTGTGGGAGACTCGCATATATATGAGAATGCACTGGCACATGACTTTTAATGCTGCACCAGCGCAGCTCCCGTTATTAAAGTGTTAACTAAATGACAGTAACCTAGGTAAATGGACAACAAAAAGAACTCATCGAATGAAATTTATCAACCATATTAGAATTGAATGACTTGGAAGATGTCGTTCTGACATATCTTTGAAATATACCAAACAGACCGGAATTACTCTTGGTGGCTACAAAGGCACATTTTCCAATGCCAATAGTCACCCATTTTCTCTTTTTTAAGTCTAAAGTATTTTTCAATTTATCTAAGTGATTGATTTCATCGAGGATTCAAAAGATTTACTCCACATATTGCCAACTGGATGTGATTAGTTGGTGACTTAAATTAGTACATAATACAGTATTAACCCTTTACCCAACAGAAGGGCCCTGTGCCAATGCATTCTCTTATATATGCGAGTCGACCATAGGTCGCCTCGCATATATAAGAGAATGCATTGGCTTAACACATTAAAAATTATAAAATTGTTAAAGAATGTAAGAAAAAATGGTAAAAAGTGTTAAAAAAAGATTTTTTTTAGGCCAATGCATTCTCTTATATACGCGAGGCGACCTATGGTCGACTCGCATATATAAGAGAATGCATTGGCACAGGGCATAACTGTAACTATCACAATGTGGTCAATGAGCCGGTTCCAATGATACCCATATTTGTATGGTTCTATTGAGACAGACCGAAGATATTTTAGGCTGTTGAAGCTTTATTTGGCCGGTTTTGGCCGGTTTGTTGGGTAAAGGGTTAACACTCAACAGATAATGTTTTCCTACTGACAATTGGAGTTATGGTACAGCAAATTTTCAATCTTTTTCAGTTATTCAAATGTCTAAAAATTCCCAATAAAGGAGCCTGGGCCCAAGTCTGGATATTGTGTGTCTTGGGATTTACAGAATGAGGTCACCAGAGGGTAAATTTGGTGATGCTAGTCCGCTGTGCGGTGCGGGATAGCGTCACTAAATTCACCTTCTGGGCACCTCATTCTGCAAATTTCAAGACACAATATATCACAAATCTGGCGTTATCATGAATGGAACCACCTCACCATTGCAACGATGGTCCTCTGTGCTATGCACCTTACCAACTGAGTAAACAGGATAAGAAGATCTCAGTGTTATAAGTACTCACATGATGTAGTACAGTAACATCTCTCCAAACTCAACACCGTTTGGTCTGACATTTCTGTCCGGTTTAGAGAGGTGTTCAGTTTATACAAAATGGAACCATCACAAAACAAGAAACCGCCATTTTAGAAGGTAATCAAGTCGCAAATACATTATTTATACAGCTTTAATAAACAAATATTATGTATATATTATTTATATAAAACTAACTATGCAAATGCATAGCTAAAACAAACACAAATTTGAAGACAATCTTATCGTATTTATTAATTATGTCACAGATCGGCAATTTGTAATGGTAAAAACACTGATCCGAAGTGTATGCACATTCGGTTTTCGGAGGTGAAAATTCATGCAATCAGTAGCTTTCGGGACTCAAAATCCAGTTTGGTGTTTGGAATGGAGATGTTTCGGATTACAGGGGTAATTCTTAGAATTAATGCACTTGGCTGAATTCGGGACCAGGCAGTTTGTGGCATGGAGAGGGAATCGGTTAATAGAGGGGGTCTGGTTTGGAGAGGTTTTAAAGTATACTGTACCTGCTCATAGAATTCTTCTGAGATGCGCATGGTCCAACGCATATGGAGATCGCGCTGTTTGGAAGGACCATTAATGTCTGCCATTTTAATCACCATTTGAGACACAAGTAGCCTGTCCGTTTCTACAGTCCAGTCGATACCAGGTGCATCATCATCATTAACCTATCAAAAGAAAGCATCATCAGGCCTGAGAATAAGGTGCCTGTCATTTGCAGAATGAGGTCCCCAGAGGGTGAATTTAGTGACGCTATCCCGCATAGCAGGATAGCATCACTAAATTCACCCTCTGGGAACCTCATTCTGCTTAGGCCTCATCTTCTCTGGAAAGTATCTTTATTATCAAATTTCTATAGAAACTTCTTCACAAAGATTCTATTTCTTTTTTAGTTTAGTTTCTCTATATCCCCAAATTGACAGATGACACATTGCATAATTGAGGTTCCCAATGGGAGTACATCAAAATATTCACCATTTGGGAACTTCAATCTGAGTCTATGTCTCCCATAGCAGATGATGACATGCAGAATGAGGTCCCCGGAGGGTGGATTTGGTGATGCTAGCTCACTGTGTGGGATAGCGTCACTAATTTCACCCTCTGTGGACCTCATTCTGAAAATGACAGGCACACTAAACTCAGGTATGATGATCATCATTAACTTGTCAAAAGAAAGCATCATCCTTATAACCCTTTATTTACTAATGGATTCTCCAATTCAGTTATAAAACTATACATCGATTTGGTTCATTATCCGTTTCGAGGGATGTTTATAAAATACAAGCAGATGAAACATGAAAGATAATATAAAAGCAGATAGAGTCCTATTTATTGATGAGAAATGTTCATATAATAAGTTCAATAAACAACCTGTTGAACTTATTATCTGAACAATTCCTAAGGGATAAATACTCATCAATTAGTATTTAGCATAGAAAGGGTTAAGCTGTCAAAGGTGAATCATATTGATAAAAGAGGTATGCATTGCAAGCCTGAGTTTTAGTGTGACTGTCACTTGCAGAATGAGGTCCCAAGAGGGTGAATTTAGTTACACTATCCTGCACAGCAGTCTAGCATCACCAAATTCACCCTCTGGAGACCTCATTCTGTATGACCTCATCTGCTATGGGTGACGTAGACTCAGATGGAAGTTCCCAAATGGTGAATATTGTGATGTACACCCATTGGGAACCTCGATTATGCAAAGTGTCATCTGCCAATTTGGGGATATAGATAAACTAAACTAAACAAGACAATCAATGACTGTGGAGACGCTCACCAGACTGTAAAGACTGAGAAGACTGGGACTAGGAAGACCACAAGACATAGTACTTGTCAAAATCACTTTAAAACAAGTAGTCCTAAAGTGGGACGTAGCTAGTGGGTCTCCATTAAGCAGTGGGGTGTCCACTTTGAAAGTTTCAACTGCATGTCCCTGATCACCCCCACCCTACATAGTCTGCTCCCTCCTAACTGAAGTGCACACACTCCCAATGAAGCAAACACACTCCCACGTTCGTAAAATTCCTTTGCACATGTTGGAATTTTACAACTGATACCTGAAGCTGTCCTAACTGTTGCAAAGTTCCAACCTGACATGCCCCCCCCCCTTTTTAATGGTGGACCTCAATCAAACAAATTTTGATCCCAACTCTCCATAGGCCATATACACCAAATGTCATTACTTGGTTGAACCCATTTTAACAAATCAGTAACCCAGTCCCAAGTAACACAAAGACCCTCCATACTACATATAAGCTAAATAGGCCTGGTGGGTCTTGAGGAGGAACCATTTTATGAATTAAAATAGGGTCGCACCCCTATTGACCTGGCGACACCATCCAGGACTATCCATACCAAATATATGCTAAATCTGCCAAATGGTTCTTGAGACGATGTTTTAATAATAACTATTAAGGGAAAGAATTATGTCCATGGCTCTGCCCCTATTTAACCCAGTGATCCAATTCTGAATCAAATCTGAATCCCAGTCACCCATACCAAAAATAAGCTGAATAGGCCTGATGGTTCTTGATACGAAGACGTTTTAAGAATTACAATGAATGGATAAGTTATGTCCCTGGCTCCCTATGGGAGGCTCGCATATATAAGAGAATGCACTGTTACATGATCTTTAATGCTGCACCAGGGGAGCTCCCATCATGAAAGGGTATATAAATAATGGCCTAACTGTCAGATTCACACTTGGCTTTGGAATTAGTTTGTTATCATAAGCAACAGGTCATTTATATACAACTCTCTACCAGGCAGATATCTCTAAGACATCAATCAACAAAGCTTTCACTCCAAGCAGATTTTGTTAATGCTGCCATCTCAGTAATCACCTTAGCCAGCACAATGTGACTTCTATATGCTGTTAAGTAAACATTCTGTCTTCTCAGGAACCCTGCTCATATCTCATTTCGATCTAAGTGTCTACTGTTTGCATGTTCTGGATTTTAGACTGATTTAAATCAAATTTGGTGTGGTCAACCTGATGGCTGTTATAATGGTGTTAGTTGTTTTGTTCTAATAAGTTAAAAAAAAAAATTAAATATGAGCAAGGAATTAAATCTAAATTAGAATAAAAAAACAAAAAATTATTTGAAAAAAATATATACGTATGTAAAACAAAAAAAATTTAAATTATGATTTTTTTTGTTTAGGCGACAGCAATTTAATTGCTTGGTTTACGAACCCGCCGACAACTTTTTACGGAAAATAAAAAAAAAAAAATAAAAAAATTTGGCGATGGAAAATTAACAATCACGTTTGATACTCGCGAAATTCCTGATCTATTGCATTTCTAGTAATTCCCGACAGTTATCTTTTAGATATGTGACGTATTATGGCATTGGATTCTCATTCGGTCGCACGTTCAACGTTTTTTGTGTATCATGTGGCACAATTGGGGACATCTGCGGAGTCCGGATTCCTACTTTTTGAATGGTGTGAAGTGCGAATTAACGCAATACGATAGGGGAATGTTCACAGTGTGTGTAACGTAACTATCACAAGTATAACATACTCTGGTAACAACTTGTCGCCTTTTTCATGCTTAAGAAATTTTAAACATATCATCTTCGGCTTGTTTTATTTTATTTTTTATGAAAAAGGAATAATACATGTTGTGATAAATATATTTATAACGACAAATATAATCAAATTAGCCATTTTCCCAACAGGCAAGCTAGGTACAAACATTGGTGATATCTGAGTATGAATGTCAGAGTGTTCCCCTATCGTATTGTGATAATCGTCAACCAATAATTAACTACGGAAGTGAATTACTGAAATCGAAACTGAAACGGTGAAAGCATGTCTGCTTGATCTGCTAATCGAAAGACACCTGATACATGTGATACGTTATTAAAGGATGACATCGTGTTTATTTGATTTGTACATCATATCTAAATAATTTAATCTGGTCAATTAATAGGGGAATGGAGTTTTGTGAGTGGAATATAACCCCAATATTTATTTATCTTGCTTCTGTAGTTCTGGGTTTTTCCAGATCAAATTTGGCTGTGGGATAGCGCTGTCGTGCACTTGGGGATTTAATTAAAAAAGTAAACACATGACCTATAATTTTTCTTGCATTTTCGTGATCAACTTGTGTCAGTGGAGCAATGTAGCACTATATACCACTGATTGTGGTCATTTAAGTGAATAAACGATATAATCTAGGCGTGTACACAGGCCAGCCATTAATGTCCGCCCCCGATCGGACAGCATACTTCACCTACAACAACATACCTGGACAAGTGTTGTAATAGGGGGAAGTTGGCATTTTGCATTCGGAGCTTTATTCAGTGATTTCGAATGAGACTTTTCAGCCTGACAAACTTGGTATCTGACCGAGTTCTGATTTTTATCAGAATACCCTGATCAGGTTGCGAACTTGCGATCCCCGGTCCGCTAGCACGAGAGACCAGCATGCTACTTCTCGGCTACTGACTTCCCTCAAACGTTGTTTCCACGTTCCAAGCAAAATACATTGTCATTGAAGTCGAAAAAGTTAATAGCCCTACGGACAAAATGCACATTAAATAATGTAAACAAAGCTGTGCCTTTGATTACAAAATATCTTTGTTATAAATTCCACCAATTCTGTAGGGTATTCTTATTTCATTTTGTTGTTCAATATATTTTAAGTTCACCTTCCCTTTATTTCATCTGGCTATCTGAGTAACTTAATGTTTGACACAATTATCGTAACTTAATGTTTGACACAATTATAAACAGAAACTTACAATTTACACCCTCAATGTGACAATTTGTTTAATATTTAATATGCAGACTATATACACCCAGTATTGGTATTCACAGGGAGAAGTATCTCTGAATCTGAATTAATTTTGATATATTAAATCCGCTTGTATAATATTCACCAATAGGATACACTCAAATTCAGCCACAGAAGACTGGAAATAATGAATATCAGGTTCCGTGTTATTGTTTACATTTTATGAGAAGTTAATACATTATATCTAAATGAATTAATGATGTTTAGTTCACCAGTGATCATGCGGGGAAAGTCGTGGAATAATATGCCCAAGTTTTTTTGTTTTTTTTCCCTCCTCCATCTAGAGAATTTTTCCACTCATGTTCGTAAACCAAGTCATTAAATTGCGGCGTTAAATTGTGTTAAATTGAGAAAGGTGTTCAATCTAAAAAAAAAAAAAAATTAATTTTTTTTTTAAGAGTTATGTCCCTGGCTCTGCCTATATATGGCCCAGTGACCCCATTTGAACAAATCTGAACCCGAGTCACCCAAGGACCCTCCATATCAAATATAAGCTAAATAGGCCCAATAGTTCTTGAGAAGAAGTTTTAAGAATTACTATAGAGGGATAGAGTTATGGCCCTGGCTTCGCAACTATTTGACCCAGTGACCTCATTTGAACAAATCTGAATAAGAGTCACCTAGGGAACATCCACACCAAATATGAACCCATTCGGTCTTATGGTTTCAGAGGATAAGATGTTTAAAGAATTGTTGACGGATGGACGGACGATGGATTGACAACGGACGAGGAGTGATGACTATAGCTCCACCAGAGACTTCGTTTCAGGTGAGCTAAAAAGAAATAGTATCTATGTGAAGAAGTTTCTATAGAAATTTGATAATAAAGAAACTTTCTAGAGGAGATGAGGCCTAAGCAGAATGAGGTCCCCAGATGGTGAATTTAGTGATGCTAGCCTGCTATGTAGGATAGCATCACTAAATTCACCCTCTGGGGAACTCATTCTGCAAATGACAGGTACACTAAACTCAGACTTGATGCGTTGGCAGGCATTCCACCAGGGGTTGTGGGAATGATATCCCCTATAGCTGCTACAGTACGGACCTTCAGCAAACTCACACGAAATGTTGGAATTTAACCCTTTACCCAACAAACGGCCAAAAACGCCCAAATAAAGCTTCAACAGCCTAAAATATCTTCGGTCTGTCTCAATAAAACCATACAAATATGGATATCATTGGAACCGGTTCATTGACCACATTGTGATGGTTACAGTTATGCCCTGTGCCAATGCATTCTCTTATATATGCGAGTCGACCATAGGTCGCCTCGCATATATAAGAGAATGCATTGGCCTAAAAAAAAAATAATAATATTTTTCTACATTCTTTGACAATTTTATCATTTTTAATATGTGTTAAGCCAATGCATTCTCTTATATATGCGAGGCGACCTATGGTCGACTCGCATATATAAGAGAATGCATTGGCACAGGGGCCGTTCTGTTGGGTAAAGGGTTAACCCTTTCATTCAGTTAGCTGCGCTGGTGCAGCATTAAATATCCTGTGTCAGTGCATTCTCTTCCCACAGGGAAGCCTAGCATATATAAGATAATGCACTGGCTTACAAGGTAACAGTAAATATAGCTAGGCCAATGTATTCTCTTATATATGCGTGACTCCCTATGGGAGACTCGCATATATAAGAGAATGAATGCACTGGCTTACAATGTCATGGTAAATATAGCTAGGCCAATGTATTCTCTTATATATGCGAGGCTCCCTATGGGAGACTCGCATATATAAGAGAATGCACTGGCTTACGGTTAATATAGCTAGGCCAATGTATTCTCTTATATATGGGAGATTCGCATATATAAGAGAATACATTGGCAAAGGGTTTTCGCAAAATTTCAGGAAGCTCCAGTTATGGAAGGGTTAAGATGCATCTGATTGGCTGAGGAACGGAAGAGTTCAGCTTATACATATGTATAATTCCTAATGAAAATAGATAACTTTGTAATATCAAACGTGGAGGGCTCTCCAAATGACAGGCAATCGAGTCGCTGTATAAATCCATTTGTCTCCATATGACCATAGCCGTATGCGTAGGCCGATAATGGCCTACTAAACAAAATCCGATTGTTATTCAATTCTATTACGTCTGAGACCTCACTTCAGCAACATTGGATCGCATATTGGAAATAAAATAAGAACGCAGTTCCCGTAGCCACGGAAAAGCAAACAACTAACGTAATATAAAAACTTATTGCTGGGACAATATTTCCTAATTGAATTCGCCCTTCCAGTCTGAGGGTCGTACGTGCTTAGAGAACCAAGAGTGATGACGACCCGGGGCTCCGCATGTTGTTTGGGGTCTACGCAGACCAACTGATTGAAACTAGCCGTGGGTGGAGATGTGATATCCTTTCTAATTAAATCACTGTTTAATGCAGCTAATACTGATGGTGACACAACACAAACATCTCTCTTCATTTAACCCTTTACCCAACAGAAGGGCCCTGTGCCAATGCATTCTCTTATATATGCGAGTCGACCATAGGTCGCCTCGCATATATAAGAGAATGCATTGGCTTAACACATTAAAAATTATAAAATTGTTAAAGAATGTAAGAAAAAATGGTAAAAAGTGTTAAAAAAAGATTTTTTTAAGCCAATGCATTCTCTTATATATGCGAGGCGACCTATGGTCGACTCGCATATATAAGAGAATGCATTGGCACAGGGCATAACTGTAACTATCACAATGTGGTCAAGGAGCCGGTTCCAATGATATCCATATGTGTATGGTTCTATTGAGACAGACCGAAGATATTTTAGGCTGTTGAAGCTTTATTTGGCCGGTTTTGGCCGGTTTGTTGGGTAAAGGGTTAACCCTTTCAGTGCCAAGTCCGATTTTTGTATCAACCCATATTTCCTTGATCATTTTTCTAAGAGCTCTTTCCATCAATGTATCACATTATTATAATCAATAAATTTGAAAAATGATCAAGGAAATATGGGTTGATACAAAAATCGGACTTGGCACTGAAAGGGTTAAACTAGGGACGGCCTCAAGAACAAAGAGGGTTGATGGCCCGGGCAAGAACCAGCCTAGAGGTTTCAAATTTGGAGAAGTCACTTCTCCCTATTTGAATATTAACCCTTTCTGTACTAAATGTACTAAATACTCATTAACCCTTTACCCAACAAACCGGCCAAAACCGGCCAAGTAAAGCTTCAACAGCCTAAAATATCTTCGGTCTGTCTCAATATAACCATACAAATATGGATATCATTGAAACCGGCTCCTTGACCACATTGTGATAGTTACAGTTAGCCCTGTGCCAATGCATTCTCTTATATATGCGAGTCGACCATAGGTCGCCTCGCATATATAAGAGAATGCATTGGCCTAAAAAAAATCTTTTTTTAACACTTTTTACCATTTTTTCTTACATTCCTTAACAATTTTATAATTTTTAATGTGTTAAGCCAATGCATTCTCTTATATATGCGAGGCGACCTATGGTCGACTCGCATATATACGAGAATGCATTGGCACAGGGCCGTTATGTTGGGTAAAGGGTTAATGAGTAGTTATTCCTGAGGAAATATTCAGTTTAATAACTTCACTGCAGGATATATAAAATGGCCTACAGTATCTATAATTGTCCTGCAGAGTATATCATTGTCCTTCAGTGTACAGCAATGCCCTAAATAATCGACTCCTTAACCACAGCAGAATAATATGGGTAACTTTTCAGGATTTAGTTGGAAATATGGCTTGTTGACATTCATCAGAAAGCTCTCACTGAGAGCTTTCGGATGAATGGCAACAAGCCATATTTCCGACTAAATCCTGAAAAGTTACCCATATTATTCTGCTGTGGTTAAGGAGTCAATTATTTAGGGCATTACTGTATATCATTGTCTTGAATGGAAGCAAATTAGTCGATGCCTCAGATGCAGTTGTGGATTAGTTAGGAATACGAGAAGAAAATCCAATAATTGTGCCCTTCCTACACTGATAAATTGCATTTTTCTTGGTGTAATTGGGTTTTATAATGCCTATAGTCATTCCTGCTGAGAAGCCTGTCATATATATTAATGGATTCTAAAATAAACGCTGCACCGGCTCTGTCATCAGTGAGGTTAGTTGTATGACATGGCTAATTAACACACACTGGCGTTATTGAGGTACAATCGTGTGAGTGCATCCTTTTCTTTTGTTAAATATTCGATCTATTTAGCCTAATAAATGCTGCCTAATTTAATTTAACAGGTCTGTTGAATTATTGATTGGGATCAGAAAAAAAATCACATCTTTATTGATGTAAACATTTCGAGGTTAACCCTTTCAGTGCCAGGGGCCGATCTTATTGGCCCTAATTTACGGTCTGTAAAATCGGCCCTAAAAAAAAAAAAAAAAAATGTTTAATTTTTTAATTTTTTTTGGTTGAATTGTTTTTGGGTATGCTTCAGCATGCTATAGCAAATTTAAAAACAAACTGGATAAAACCTTAGGGGCATGTTATAACTCAAAACTATCACCAAGTATTCATAGTAATAATTTTGATTCCCACGAAAAACGTAAGATTCCCTGGCACTAAACCTACAAAATAAGTCTGGCACTGAAAGAGTTAGAATATAAGAAAAATTATTAAAATTGTAAAAATAAATAACAAATGATGAAAAATTGTTAGGCCAATGCATTCTCTTATATATGCAAGGCGACCATATACATTGGCACAGGGTATATGGGTTGATACAAAAATCGGACTTGGCACTGAAAGGGTTAAAGAAGTTCTTCTTTTTTTTAAATGATATGACCTCAAGTCCTCTTAACCAACCCTTTCATGATGGGAGCAATGTTGGTGCAGCATTAAAGATCCTGGGCCAGTGCATTCTCTTATATAATCCAATCTCCTATAGGGAGTCTCATATATATAAGAGAACACACAGGCTAACAAGGTCAAGGTAAATATTTTTAGGCCAATATATTCTCTTATATATGCGAGGCTCCCTATGGGAGACTCACATATATAAGAGAATGCATTGGCACAGGGTTTTTGCAAAATGTCAGGAAACTCCAGTCAGGAATCGTTAAAGAGGTCATATTTATGGCACCTTTTTTCCTTCCATCACTGGAATCAAATTTGTCTTTTTACAGATATTTATTATATTCATCTGAATACCACCGGAGTCTGCAATAGATTTTTGATGGAACAGATTATGATCCAGTTTAGATCATGACATGAGGAAATGGCTCTATATGAGCATCTAATGCTTGTTGTCAAATCTTCTTCTTCCCTCCAAGTCTCTATATATGTACTTGTATCATGTTCAAAATTATATTTTATTTGGGACAAAAATAAATAATGTTTAGACCAAAACTGTTAAGCAGACATCATGGTTGTAATTATGAATTTGGTGAGGTCACTACATAAATTTAATATCTGGCATAGATATTTCAGAGAAAAATACGCACCTTTGCATTGAATTCAGCAAGAATTTCAAAATGTCGCTTCAGATCTGTGGCTAGGATGGACTCTATAACAAGGAATCTGAAGCGTTTAAATTCTGATTGGTCCAGACTGGCCAGGAAGTTGTTTTTTCTATTGGACAAAAAGAGGTTCCATGCAGCTGCAGCATGGTGGTTCTCTAATACTGATCTATCGTTATATAATACTGCCTGAAACAAAAGAAATGGAAATACATTATGATATAAAAATTACAAAAACAAAGATAACTTTTCATACTATTATTCCATTGTTTAGAGCACAATCCCTGATTTTTGGTAAAGCACACCAATTCCCAAGGCTGACAAAGTAATAGTTTAGTGATTATCCCATTGCTAGGCACACGCAACTCATAACAGAAAAATCGCACGGGCGCTTCAAAGAGGGACCAGTCTGTGTTGTTTCGGACATATCTATTTGCATTCAACGGCGATCAGTTCATGTTAATCACGTTGTTGGGAGTTGCTAACCGGCTATTGTGTCCAATCGCACAGATTGTGCGTCATGGTCAAAACACGCTCAACGGCACATTTCCAGTTGATTGCATTATGTGGGATCAATTGTGCTCTAAGTCAGTCAGCGCGAATAGTTCTTTACCATAATAAATCTCATCTTCGACTCGATTGATTGTGGTAAAGAACAATTCTTGTGCTCTAACCCTTACTTCTATGTTGACAAGAGGAATTGTCAACGCGAATATGAAAATATTCACCAAGGCCGTAATCCCCGAGATGAACATTGACTTCAAAGCTTTTTATGGAAGGTTAAATTAACCCTTTACCCAACAGAAGGGCCCTGTGCCAATGCATTCTCTTATATATGCGAGTCGACCATAGGTCGCCTCGCATATATAAGAGAATGCATTGGCTTAACACATTAAAAATTATAAAATTGTTAAAGAATGTAAGAAAAAATGGTAAAAAAAGATTTTCTTTTAGGCCAATGCATTCTCTTATATATGCGAGGCGACCTATGATCGACTCGCATATATAAGAGAATGCATTGGCACAGGGCTAACTGTAACTATCACAATGTGGTCAAGGAGCCGGTTCCAATGATATCCATATTTGTATGGTTCTATTGAGACAGACCGAAGATATTTTAGGCTGTTGAAGCTTTATTTGGCCGGTTTGTTGGGTAAAGGGTTAACTGCCACAATGTGTTGCAATTACCATTTTCTCAATTTGTTAACAATTTCAATACGATCAGGTAAATAACATAGGAGCTACATGGTATTATGGAAGGGGCGAACTTACTTCATTTGAGGTTCCATGAAAATTGTTTTGTAAAAATCGGCATCAAATCAAGAACTATGATTTCTGCAAATGTGGACATCTTGGTCACCTAAAGTGCTCTCAAGTCTCTTATTGGAATTAACAAATGAGATCACACCAAAATAGTTCGAAAATTTATCCCAGAATATTGTGATATTTGATTGAATTTCAGGCTTCAGAGCATTTTCAATTTGAAAATCGAATACAGATTGTATAATAATGAGAAATGGGTATCACAAATTCACGATATAGGAATTTTAATAGCAAATGCATACCGCTGACATTTGTTCAAATTGATGTACTCATTCTCAAACAAAAATGTCAAATTAAGTCCCTTTTCATCAGAAGCAATTTGTGAAGAAAATCAATCATTTACCATAATCAAATTTCAACACACGTAAGGCTTCACTCCACAGAGATGAAAATGCGAGAAAACTTAAAGAGTTCTGGAAATTGGAATATCTTTGATTGAATACTTATTGGAACTGATAGACCAATTCATCATAGATATCACGCGAAGGATTTATCATCGGAGCAGAGATGTTTTGATGGTAGTATTTGAAGCGGCCGCGATGTCATTAGTTGAGAATTGGGACGGTTTTTTAAAAAGTAAATCAGTTTAAGTTGACAATGATTGATTGTTGATTTGACGAACTCATTTTTCACTTAATATTAATGTCAATTTCAGAATTTTTAGAAAATGACATGAAAATTCAGCGGAAAAGTCACGTCCTATGTGCTCAAATCCATTGAGATTTTATTCCTAACAAAAATAAACTTGAATTTCATATGAGAACTCGGCAAATTATCCTGATAGACTTCATCTTATTCTGGTCTAAGTTTCCAATTTTGAGGTATAGACTTCCGAGACGCTTTCCCTGGTTCGCAGGCTCTTTGGTTCAAATATAGTTTATTGTATAATATGTTGCTTTCAGGCTTGGCACAATTCTACATACAGTAATGCCCTAATTAATCGACTGCTTAACCACAGCAGAATTATGGGTAACTTTTCAGGATTTAGTAGGAAATATGGCTTGTTGCCATTCATCGGAAAGCTCTCCCTGAGAACTTTCCAATGATTGGCAACAAGCCATATTTTTTTATATAATTCCTGCAGCAATTTGTTTCAAATTTAAATAAAATTGCAGGCAGACATCGGCAGCTTGTGATATTTGCCTTGGCTGTAAAATGGCTGACAAATTGATATCTACTAGTACATCGGCATTTGCCTCAGATCAACAGAAAGCCGACACTAATTAGGGGTGTAACAATTAATCGCGATACATTTGTATTGTGATTCTTTCTGAAGAATCATATTGCGATATGTTTCAACCCTTCCATGACTGGAGCTTACTGAAATTTTGTGAAAACCCTGTGCCAGTGCATTCTCTTATATTTGTAAGTCCCCCATAGGGAGCATCACATTTTTAAGAGAATACATTGGTCTAACATTATTTCCTTGACCTTGTAAGCCATTGCATTCTCTTATATATGTGAGGCTCCCTATGGGAGACTCGCATATAAAAGAGAATGTACTGGCACAAGATCTTGTATGCTGAACCAGCGCAGCTCCCGACATGAAAGGGTTAAAGAATGTATCAAAATGCGCATATTCCCACAATTTTGTCGTTTATATGTACAGTTCCTTAGCGGCTGTGAGTGGTACATTCAACGTTTAACACTAGAAAACTGTGTCCAACTAAAGCTAAAGGATAAATACAATTGTTTGAGTGTGACCATATATAAGCTTAGGCATGGATTGGTATGCTATTAGAAATGAGAAATTATCTTCATACCAGAACACCATTCATCACTGCAGGTTAAAATTTAAATAATTGTGTAAGTCTAAAATGAATCAGGATATGCATATGTATCATTAGCAAAATCGCAATTCTGATCATATCATAGCAGGGATGTATCGTATCATAGCAGGGGTGTATCGTATCATAGAAGGGGTGTATTGTATCATAGCAGGGGTGTATCATATCATAGCAGGGGTGTATCATATCATAGCAGGGGTGTATCGTATCATAGCAGGGGTTTATCGTATCATAGCAGGGGTGTATCGTATCATAGCAGGGGGTGTATTGTATCATAGCAGGGGTGTATCGTATCATAGCAGGGGTGTATCGTATCATGACAGGGGTGTAACTTATCATAGCAGGGGTGTATCATATCATAGCATGGGTGTATCATATCATAGCAGGGGTTTATCATATCATAGCAGGGGTGTATCGTATCATAGCAGGGGTGTATCATATCATAGCAGGGGTATATTGTATCATAGCAGGGGTGAACCGTATCCTAACAGGGGTATATCGTATCATAGCAGGGGTGTATCATATCATAGCAGGGGTGTATTGTATCATAGCAGGGGTGTATCATATCATAGCAGGGTGTATCGTATCATAGCAGGGGTGTATCGTATCATAGCAGTGGTGTATCGTATCATAGCAGGGGTCTGTCGTATAATAGCAGGGGTGTATTGTATCAAAGCAGGGGTGTACCCCTTAACCCTTTCTAGACTAAAGCATCATTGATGAATAGTTATCCCATAGGAAATTCTAGACTAAAGCATCATTGATGAATAGTTATCCCATAGGAAATGTTCATATAATAAGTTTAACACTTTCTAGACTAAAGCATTATGGATGAATAGTTATCCCATATGAAATGTTCACATAATAAGTTTAACAAATGACCTATTTATGGTTTGTTGAACTTCTTATCAGAACATTTCCCTGCAATAAATAGGACTCCTTCTTTACTTTTATTTATCTGTCGTCTGATTTTTTTCTTCTGAAAACCCCTCTAGATGAATAATAGACCATTCTGATGTACACCCTTTTAACTGAGTGGGAGAATCCATTTCGTATAGAAAGGGTTAAACGCTAATAAACAGGGCTGGAAATGTAATAGCGGGTTTATAACGGAGTAAAGTGCATTGAAGTTAATTTGCTGTTAATGAAGTATATAAATGGTTCCATTACTGTTAGCGATAATAGGTGAAGCCCACGAGGTTTGCTTCAAGGAATAAATTCATAATACTTTCTACATATCTGAACCCAACATAATGAAAGCCTCATGTATAAATTCTATCCAATTCATATGAGTGTATGATTTTGGTTTCAATGGTGGAGAAATGTGGCCACGCTGATATTTTGAGAGAAGCAGAATAATTTTCAGTAAATTTAAGAGCAATCATTACCAATATAAATACACAATATTTAAAATGTATTCCGGTTTCTAGTAAGTAGTTCCCACAAGTTACAGTAATGCCCTAAATAATAGACTCCTTAACCACAGCAGAATTATGGGTAATTTTTCAGGATTTAGTCGGAAATATTGCTTGTTGCCATTCATCGGAAAGCTCTCACCGAGAGCTTCCGATGAACGGCAACAAGCCATATTTCTGACTAAATCCTGAAAAATTACCCATAATTCTGCTGTGGTTAAGGAGTCGATTATTTAGGGCATTACTGTACGGACAGCAGATTGATTGACAGAGAGACAGATCAACAAGGTCAATCCATAATACACCCCACTTTCTGAAGGGTATAGTATAATGGAATGGTCTATTCTGACTTTTGTTATATTTTCAAATTAAATGTATTAATATGATTTTAGATCCATTCGAGTATCCGGGGCTATAACAGTTTAGCGCATTAAGGGGTCGATTATTTAGGGCATTACTGTATACCTAATAGAAATTAATGCCCATTCAAGGCAATTTCAATGATAAAATCCAACTAATAGAAGTGTAGCCACCTCGGCGAGCTGTTGGAAATTGCAGTTCTGCATTGTAGGCGTAATTAGCAAGTCGCGTGTCCAAGCCTTTGTTACTGACTATTGAAAATGTTAACAAAGTGATTTTATTAGATAAGCCTACATAAGCTAGATGAGAGTCACTCGCTTCTTAACCCTTTACCCAACAAACCGGCCAAAACCGGCCAAATAAAGCTTCAACAGCCTAAAATATCTTCGGTCTGTCTCAATAGAACCATACAAATATGGATATCATTGGAACTGGCTCCTTGACCACATTGTGATAGTTACAGTTATGCCCTGTGCCAATGCATTCTCTTATATATGCGAGTCGACCATAGGTCGCCTCGCATATATAAGAGAATGCATTGGCCTAAAAAAAATCTTTTTTTAACACTTTTTACCATTTTGTCTTACATTCTTTAACAATTTTATAATTTTTAATGTGTTAAGCCAATGCATTCTCTTATATATGCGAGGCGACCTATGGTCGACTCGCATATATAAGAGAATGCATTGGCACAGGGCCCTTCTGTTGGGTAAAGGGTTAAAACAATCAATGCGAGAATGGGGATTATTTACAGAAGCCAACACACATAAATCTACACCATATAAAATATACCCACAAATGGTCAATGACATAATGCAAACAGGTCTCTAAAAGCTTGTTACAAAGGTAGACTTAATTGTGTATGGTTTCACAAAAGCTGGACTGTGATATGTGACTGTTAACAGTTAATAATTCAAACATCTTCTGTTATTATTTTATTTATTTTTATGAAGTAAGAACGATTAGACGGTAATTAGACGGTAGCTATACTCATCCATTAATATAATCCCAGATCGATTGTTACCACCCTAGACTTTGAATGTACAGTAATGCTCTAAGTAATCGACTTCTTAACCACAGCAGAATTATGGGTAACTTTTCAGGATTTAGTCGGAAATATGGCTTGTTGCCATTCATCGGAAAGCTCTCGGGGAGAGCTTTCCAATGAATGGCAACAAGCCATATTTCCAACTAAATCCTGAAAAGTTACCCATAATTCTGCTGTGGTTAAGAAGTCGATTACTTAGAGCATTACTGTACATCGGGTCAACAGAGTTACGTCTCATATGACTTTCTCAAAATGGCGACCGTGATAGTTTTGAAGATATTTTTTTGTGGGGTTTTTAATTTCCACAAAAAATGGACCACCACGAATAAATGTACTTTTACAGTTCTTGATTAAGAAATTACACCATTCTAGCAGCTCATTTCAGACTTTCGATAAATTGTTATCAATAAATAGAAAACCAGAAATGTTGATTACAATTTAACATATTAAGGGTTTAATGGCAATCTAATGATAATTTGAGATGTGATTGCTACCTATAGCCTTGATACTTTCTGGCCAAATAAGATTTTCTTTGGCCAATGCGGTCAGACAGCGTGAACTTTGCTTAACCCTTTGAGTGCCAGGTCGATTTTTGTATCAACCCATATACCCTGTGCCAATGCATTCTCTTATATATGCGAGTCGACCATAGGTCGCCTCGCATATATAAGAGAATGCATTGGCCTAACAAATTTTTTTTTTTTTTTTTTTTTTTTTTTTACAATTTTAATATATTTTATTATATTCTTTAACAGACTTATTGTGTAGGTTTAGGGCCGATTAGATCGGCCCCTGGCACTCAAAGGGTTAAATATGACACATGAAGAATAGACTTCTGGAACTGATTGGCATTCATTTAGGAATTCAAGGATTATGTCCTGTTTTTTACTTTATGTTTTAGTACTGACCTGATAAGCATGCGTAGCTACTAGGAAAGCGTTTGTCCGTCCCGGATGGTCATAGTCGTGCATGGCTGCAGCCGTGTACAGGGCCATGAGCTCCAGTGGAGGAAAGTTAGCACCCATAATGCCATATGAATCATCACCAGAAACACTGTGTCGTTGTGAAAATATTGAGCGTTCAGTGTTCACAGAATCTGAAAAAGATGGAGAAATATTTTATGTTTTCCGGCCAAGTCTGCAATTCACCCTCTGGGAAACTCATTCTGCTGAGGCCTCAACTGCCATGGGAGACCTAGGATCAGATTGAATTTGCCCAGGTGAAGTTGATGTTGACCCAATAGTCACCTCGATTATGTATTTTATCTTCTGCAAATTAGAGGATATAGAAACTTCCCAGAAGGGAAAAATAACAAAAAACAAATTTAGTTAATTTGATACTATAGATACTTCCCAGAAGATGAGACCTAAGCAGAATGAGGTCCCGTATCGTTTGGTATGGCGATCTGACCTTGTCAACTCGGCGTGATACAATGGCCCATATCACTTCACTCAAACGATAAAGTCTATATAGCACACAACTTGACATTTTACTGTCTTACTCAGTATTGATATATAGCGCACGATGTGACATTTTAGCATAGCCCTCTTATACTTCTCCCGTGTGAATGATATGATCCCTGGGGAAATTGGGGTAAAGCTTGCTGAAGAAAGATAACTTCCGACTCGCACCATAATTAGACTGAGCCTGCTTCTTACCATAAGATGTAGGCCACGAGAAAGAGAAGGCTGACCCAATAACTATTGTCATATTGACACTGATTTAATTGATATTGACGGTTTGGTATATTGAATTCTGTCAACAAGTTACAGGATTCTTAATAACAACATACTGATTAACCCTTTACCCAACAAACCGGCCAAAACCGGCCAAATAAAGCTTCAACAGCCTAAAATATCTTCGGTCTGTCTCAATAGAACCATACAAATATGGATATCATTGGAATCGGCTCCTTGACCACATTGTGATAGTTACAGTTATGCCCTGTGCCAATGCATTCTCTTATATATGCGAGTCGACCATAGGTCGCCTCGCATATATAAGAGAATGCATTGGCCTAAAAAAAAATCTTTTTTAACACTTTTTAACATTTTTTCTTACATTCTTTAACAATTTTATAATTTTTAATGTGTTAAGCCAATGCATTCTCTTATATATGCGAGGCGACCTATGGTCGACTCGCATATATAAGAGAATGCATTGGCACAGGGCCCTTCTGTTGGGTAAAGGGTTAAGAAATCAGCAGCTGGAGGGATATAATCAAATAAATGTCGAATGTTTTGACGATATCGATATTGTGGCTTCATAATAAATTCAGACTTCAGTGGATATTAACATTTGCATTAGCCAGTTATTAGTTATTGACTATTGAGCATATATTGGTATTCTTCAGTGTGGCTGAAGCTGAGCAAAACAACACCACAAAAGATAATGATGGAATATCAGCATTCCATATACAATAGACCTGGAATGTATTGACTTGGCCTGATAATAACACTAAGCAATATATATACCACTACTGCTGATATGCAGCTTGTTTGATGCTATTACGGGTTGAAATAACAGATTAACCCTTTCATGACGGGAGCTGCACTGGCGCAAAATTAAAGATCTTGTGCCAATGCATTCTCTTATATATGTGAGTCGACTCGCATATATAAGAGAATGTATTGGCCTAACAATTTTGTTTTATTTTTGTCAATTTTTCTTCCATTCTTTAACAATCTTTATCATTTTTTTTAACATTCTTTAAATTTTTTTTATCATTTTATATATTTTTTCTTACATTCTATATTTATATTCTTGAAGGTTTAACAAATTTATAATTTTTTCTTACATTCTTTAACAATTTTATAATTTTTTCTCACATTATTTATCAATTTTTATCATTTTTTCTTACATTCTTTAACAATTTTTATCATTTTTTTAGCATTATTTCTTAGATTCTTAAATAATTTGTTATCATTTTTTTAATTTTTTCATACAAAGTTTAACAATTATAAAAAATAATATAAAATTTGTTATGGGAATGCATTCTCTTATATATGCGAGCGACCTATGGTCGACTCGCATATATAAGAAAATGCATTGGCACAGAGTTTTCGCAAATATTCAGGAAGTTCCTGTCATGGAATGGTTAATATTATAAACATATCTTACCTAATTCATTTGTCAACCTGGGTAGAGATATCATGTTATCACCGGGTTCAACTTGATGGAATCCAGGTATCGGTTGTGTAGAAATATAGTACACTCCATGTAGAACATCTGTCGCATGTATTCTATTGTGATCTGAAAAGAGAACATAAAATATAAGGGCAAAGAAATTCAAATGTCTCATTTAGGGCCCTGCGAATAGGGCATTTTCATTCGAAACAAATCTCGAATTGAATCACCAAATGATTAAGAATCGCATCGAATCTCGAATAGAATCATTGAATCAGGTATCAGTTTGCTGACAAGAATGATCATCAGTATAAAATCCAAATATTATGATCAAATGCATATCTAATCTAAAGTGTGCATTCTTTGCGGCCATCTCTTCTATAGAACAGTGATACATGATCAAAAGCAATAATGAAGTCAGTATTAATATGATCAAATGCATATCTAATCTAAAGTGTGCATTCTGTGCGGCCTTAATTCTCTTCTATAGAACAATGAAACATGATCAAAAGCAATAATGAAGTCAGTATTAATATGATCAAATGCATATCTAATCTAAAGTGTGCATTCTTTGTGGCCTTCTCTTCTATAGAACAATGCTATGGGAGACCTATGATCAGATTGAAGTTCCCCAGTTGAAGTTAGTGATGTTTACCTATTAGTCACCTCGATTATGCATTTTATCTTCTGCAAATTAGGGGATATAGAAACTTCCCAGAAGGGATAAAGTAACAAAAA